>JAOYND010194032.1:0-16286 GCA_025802135.1 Lagerstroemia fauriei
CATAACCCTTAGGTGAATTTATTCCAATGACGGTTTATTTCAACTTTCAAGGATGGTGAATATATAACGAGTTCATTTGGTAAATTACCATTCAGATATTGACACGTGTAAAACTGTTTCTTAAAAACTGTGAAAAGTTACATGTATCAATATATGAACGGTTATTTATACAACAAACTCGTTGTGTATATTACACATTGAATATTGACTCCCAAACCTCTCTCTCACGTAGTTTGATGAGATCAAGATCTCCGGTTCGAATCTTCTCTATACAATATTTGCTAGAAAAGGCTCTTTGGACTTAACCTTAGCAAACATCGGCTGCTTATATTGTACTAAACCTTTGAAGGTGCTACATTAACAGGCCAGTGTTAATGCCAATTGTTCAGTTCATCTGATATATTCACGTTTGAACACGAACATTATGTAATGGAGAATATCTGAATCGCCACTGTACCTCATTTTTACTTATCAAAAAGGAAGGAAATAGTTGGAAATAAATGTACAATATATATGCACCCTACATACATAAATCACAGATGGAAATCCATATTATATAGAAGGAAACTGTATCTGGCTAATTGATAAGTATATCTGACTAATACCTGTGAGTTGGGAAAAAAAATTAAGAATTGGAATGTTTACTTTTCTGTGAGTTGACTTGGTTCAGTATTCGACTAGTTGGAATTATCTAGATTTCAAGATACTATATTTTGCTTAAAAAAAATTAAAACTATCGGCAGCCATGATTTGAAAACATTAAATAATATATAGAAAATAATGATATTTATTGGTTGAGTTAGTTCGACACTTTTTCCTTTGGTGTAGGTCTTGGATTCAAGTAATATAAATGAAGAAAATTCATAATTGGATGACTTTTATCTTTTAGTATTTCAATCTAATTCGAACTTATATAGACTAGGATTTACTTTTTTCGGTGTACAAATGAGTTATATAGGTCTAGAATGAGTAGAAGGGACATCGACCAGGGTTCATTAAAGTTGTAGATATGAGAGCAAGGCTACATGCTCTTGATTCTATTAATTAAGATGATGATATTTAAAAATATAACTACTTACAATTTGTAATATATTATCCATAGTATCACATGGGAGAGAGTCTTGTGTGTAATGGGTATGTCACGTGACAATATTGACATGGTGTCATGAGTTAATAAGATTCAGTTATTTTTAGAATTTTTTGATAAAACTTAAAAGGAAAAAAACCTTAAAAATGACTTGATTTTATTGGTTGGTGTTACCAAATAGATATTACCACATTGCGACACCTTTACATACAAGATTTTCTCCTCGCATGCGCATTTTTCTTTTATCTTTCCAAATATAAATGAGTCTATGAATTAATCTGAGATACGATGACAAGGAAAATAAGTGGAACGAGCATTTTACCGATATCATTAAATTTAGAATCTCTTAATCTTATTAGAAAAAAAAGAAAGAATTGTTTCACTATGTTTGGATTGAGGGATTAGGAGGAATTTGGAGAGATTGTGCACGCTCCAATTTGGGGAAAAAGGGAGGGAGCGGAAATTTTAAGACGAAAATATCTTCTACATTTTCAAACATAGAAGCGAAAATCACACTCTTTTATCTTCAATCCTTCGGAGCATCTAGTCACGAACACAAATCTCCATCGACCTTTCTCATCCTAGAATGCTAAAATGAATGAATAAAAAATTTATTTAGGAAACTCGTGAATTTTAATTTTTGGTGTGTACATGTACACCTGTAAAAAGACAATAATTGGACTAAGTCAAGATTAATATCACAATTTTAAAATAAAAATAGATTGAATTTTATTTTTGTTAGCAAATATGGGAAATTAAATAAAATTTTATGGAGCGTTCATCTATATTGAAAAGAATAAAAGGATCGCATAAACCTTTTTATCTCTTCATAACCCTAAACTACTAATGATATCCTAATAAGGGATTTGGAGAAATAGTCTATCCCTCTAAATGCCTCTCTTTCCCTCTAAATCGAGAAATTCTTAGGTGATCCTACCTCGTCACGTGGCGTAAAGAAGTACCGATTAGAATGTGACGAACGAGCAAATTAGTGTTAATCATCATGTCATTATGAGGTGAGATTACCTAAGATTTTTCCTTTAAATCTCTCAATGCAAACATAGGGTTAAACTTTGTCAAAAATAGGAGACGGAGAAAGCGGAAAATAGAGAAGTACGTGAAAATTCAACGATGATAATTAAATCGAATACTTATAATTAATTCAGGTCCCCAATGATGACAGTACAGTAAACCCACTTTCTCATACATTTTATGAAGGTTGCAATAATCATGAGGGAATGGTCGGGTTCAGATCAGAATATGAAAGGTGTGGTAAAAATGGATCTACTTTCCTTCCTCTGTCGTGCAATGAGTAATGGCTTTCTTAAAGTAGATCTCAAGGTGACTTAGAGAACATGGTCCAGTATGGTATGAGAAAATTTTAAGTGGAACGGTCATACCACGTTGGTAATGTATATCTGTTCAATCAGAACTTGACACGCAAATAATAATTATACATTTATGGTTATTAAATCTTAAAAATTTTTAAAAAAAATATAAAATTTTTTAAATAAATGGCGAACCCTAATTGGAAAAATATATAAATAATAAAAAAATATATTAAAAAATCTAATAAATGGTGAACCATAATTGGACAAGTATATAAATAGTGAATCTTGATTGAACGGATATACTATTTCAGTATCGTCTACGGGGTATGATCGTTCCATTAAAGACTTTTTCAAAATGAAGAGATCCTAAATTCGACTGCTACCGGTGAGATCTTCCGTATTTCTTTACTTGTCTTCCTCGTTTATATTTTTAAATTCACCAGTGGAGACGGACCATAACTTTAAAAAGGGGAGAGCTCGAAAAAATCAAAGTTGGTATATATTTACAATGCCAGGTCGGAGTCGGATATAGAAAATTTATTTAAAGAAGGCAAAACTCAATAAAAGAGGAATAATAAAAATTCAGGACAATGAAATAAGATAATAGAACAAAGATTAGAGAAAAATAAATGAATTATATACAATATTTCAAGTATTTTTTATAATTAAAATGCAATCGCTCTTGCTCCCCTTAAATCCATCTCCAGTCAATAGGAGAAGGACCCCAACCTATTAAAAGTGGTAATAAAAAGACCGACTTTTGTAGTTCGATCTACAAAATGCCAATATTGTATCCTTGCAAAGCATGATTTTTTTTAAATGCATGGGTAGAAGGTAGTTGTTGCTGAATTGTGTGCCGTGGGAACAAACTGTTGGCGAGATAGACAACTAGGCCTAGAGGTAACTGCCGGATTTGCTGGTTTACACTAGAAACTATTTTGGTCAAACGCTTATATAGTTCTGTTTTTATCCAAAAGTTTAAATTATTAGGTTGTGCTACTCAGTTCTCTTATAAACCTATTATTATTTCTTGATTTGACTAATGTGGAATATAACAGTACCAATGATAATCCAACTATTTTCATTATGCAATGTTCGAATTTTCTTACTTAACTATGAACATACATATTAAGCAACCACATCTCAACCATGTCTCATCAAGCCTAACCCCACAAAAGACACTGTACAGTCCGAGAAATCGGTGCCCTCCAAATTCTAACTCAAAGAATCCACTTCTAGCATATGTTTTAATACAAATACTTAGAAGAGATTTAAATTTGGAATTTCAAGCTCCCATATGAGCTGGTTTTGTACTATCAAAGGGCATCTGCCGAATGTTTTTGTCAAACGTACAGTTGCACAGCATTAATCATTTCACATCGTTTACGTGCCGGAATTGCAGAGGCCGATCGAGTTTCGTACTAGTAGCTCTACTGGATTCATCGGTTAATAGCCACGGAAAAGACACTTATGGTCGTAGGAGCGGTGGTAATGTTTATGGCCTCAACAGAGAACTAACATCAAACTACAAGCTTATACACCAAGGGCGATCGTACCCGTGTAAATCACACTCTCGTATAGTTTGATAATATCTAAATCACATATTCGAATCTCGCTCTGAATAATATTGTCAGAAAAATTTTTTGAACGTGTGCCTTGGCCGACACTGACTCCTCAAACTGTAGTAAGTCTTTGGTGGTGTTACGTTGATGGGTCAGTATTAGTACTGGTTATTAAGCTCGTCTCATATATTTACGCTTGAAAATGAAAACATGGACCTTATGTAGCGGGAGGACCGAATTATCACTACTGTTACATTCTTTTTTACTGATTAAAAAAAATCTAACTACAAGCTTATGATGACTTGATATATTGGACAACCATAAGGTTATTCCGACCAAACCATTTTTATCTGAGATAACTCTCTCGAACCGATCAATAAAGCTGGTTCTAGGATGACTCCAGTCACTGTCTACCCTTGTCCGATAATTAAGGAGGATGCCCATCCGACCTATTTGTTAGACCACCAACCTGAGCCACATCAGGTAGATCGTCCATGCCCTGACACGAATCACTCATACACTATTCCTTGAAGCGATGACCTGACATGAATCTGTATACATGCCATGAATGAGATCATTTCGTCTCAGCGTCGAACATGTACAAACTTACAAGTGCATATCAGATTCCAGAGTATTGGGTATCGAACATCTCCCTTTCTCAGTCATCTTCACTTTGCATTATCCATCTTAGTCTCCGACTTAAATATCGAAAGGCCAATCCAAAATCCCAATCTCAAACTCGACTTCTTTGCAGGGGTCCGAAGACCGTAACGATCGAAAGAACTAAAGGTAAGACCAGGAAACTGGTGGACACCCAAAGGATTCATTATGATCACATAAAATGGCATCATATAGGGCGGGGGACGTGGATTTGTAATGTAAACATGAATTTGACCAAACTTAGGGTCGTACAGCCAATTGTGGGGCCAATTTGACGGTGGTGCCACCCGTGTGCCGTCCGCCCTCGACTATGGTTACCGGGGCAAAATAGGTAAAATACATTGACATGGAGAGTAATTAGCAAATCTTCATGTCAATTTTTATAAGAAAGAATGAATTTTATATAAACTTAAGAAAATAGAGGAAAAAGCATTTAATAGTTTTTTTAAAGAAATATTCATTCGATTAGTTTTAGTGAAATAATATTATATACTTACTCGTGTTACGTATGATATGTGTTATATCAATAAAAATTATTAGAAATATTTATTCATGCACGATTAAAAAGAATAATCATTCATAATTAATTTTTCAAGTAAAAATAATATATATTTAACTTTTAAATTAGATAGCTATAAAAGTGTATTATATAAATGACATTAGAATTTTGTAATTTGCATGTGCAGTTCGTTAATAAAAGAGTGAGAATGAAATGTGATAATTAAAAATAAAATTTATTAGAAAGAAAAAAAAGAACGTGGAGAAAGAAGAGGATGCGAGAGAAAAAAGTGGGAATTTGGTAGTTATATATGTCAAATTTATGATTATACCTTCATTTTATTTCAATCTAAGCACTAGCAATACTTTTTTTTTTTTTGGCCACAAAGCACTAGCAATACTTCAATTTATATGCATAAGGGTATTTTTGAAAAGGAAAAAGAAATACCAAAAGGGAGTCTCCTCCTTTAAAATAGTAATAGATATAAGTATATAGAAAAATATTGAATAGTCGAGTAAATTTATCATTTTTCTGATCCATCTTATTCGTGTCTATCAAACATAGCATGTGAAGAAATCTGAAAAAGTTGGCATTATTTTCATATTTCAGCCTATTCAACAGATACTTCCAAACAAGCTACAGATATGGTGCATTATTTCCCTCTGCATGGAGAAAGTCTTGCATGTAACGAGTATATTACGTGATAATACTGAATAAGAAATTCTTAGGAGAACTCAGTCTGGTATTTTTCTTTTTTTGTATGTGAGAACAGTAAAATATCAGTACTTGTTTTAAAGATTAAGGTGAATTGTTTTCGCCAAGGATCTCTCAATCTGGGTAAAGTCTAATCATGATATCATAATAGAAAACTTTATGATCAATGGGCACCCACACGGCATCATGACCGTTGAATCTATAGTAATTCTGACCTACATTAGGGTTGGTCGATGATACTTTTAAGTGTTGGTTGAAGTATTGCCACTTCTTTGGTATCAATAATATCTCGGATTAAAATCTTGTGAAAAAAAGAGAAAATTCCCATCGAGGAGGGCTTTTATCCTTCAATGAATTGATTCGATCGACTTAAATATCAATTAGTCAGAATTTATTAATACTCATATATACAATGGTGCATATCGAAAAAGTCTTACTGCATTCAAGAACCTCCATTGCTCCAACCACCAGCGTTGTAGTTTAAGTTAAGCAATGGAAGAATTTGTTATTAGGGCAGAGCAGGACCAGGTACCTGTATTTTCTGTGGTATTCGGAACCTAGCATGTAAAAAATCAGTTCCTAAAATTTGAAATCGGATCATATTCTATTGAATTTTGGAACTAGAACCTACATGGAACTTGTAAGAATGCTGCATGATTCAGGTACCTTGTTGGAACATGTTATACGTTTAATAAACTAAATCGTAAATATCAAATCGAATTTGATAAATACATAAAAAAAATAAAGTCAAATTTATGATCCATACAACACATTAAAAAGGATAATATGTCATAGAAATTACATAATGTAGTGGAAATACAGATCCATGATTATCGAGGAGAGTGTTGTCCACCCGATCGTATATTGATCTGCGATAATATCTGCTCTAACTGTAATAAGTTCTATAAAAGGAAAAAAATAAAATCATATTAGCTTTCATTCTTCTATATGCTGATTTTTATCTCTTCCTACAAAAAGTAATATCAACTTATTCAAGTAAAAAAAATATCAACTAAAATTAATATCTAACTTATTCAACTAAAAAGTTAATATATTCATCTTATATTTTAGCAGACCAATCCGAGCCTGCTATGAACTTGAATTATGCATAGCTCAAAATAAATTATAACACTAAGAAGTAAAAAAAATTACCTTCCTCATACTTTTTCGGTATCTTTCATATTATTCAACAGTGTTAGGCTTCTGAGATGAGCAAAATCAATTCTGAGCACCAATTAAAACTTCCACAAACTTAGGAGTAAGAGAGCTGTGGAATTCATCAAGTACTCGACCACATATGTTAAAAGCAGACTCCGAGACTATCATGAACATTGGAATGGCAAAGATATCTTTTACCATTAAACCTAGAACTTTATAATTAGACTTCTCATCTTTCCACTATTTCAGCATGATTACTGAGCCAGAGACATGATCACTACATCAAGTCTCGGTTTTCCAGGCACTGATCAAGGTAGGGGCAGCAATGTCTCTGAATGGAGAAAGGTAAAGGTTGAATAGCAGAGAAGCAAGGATCTGATCTAGGGTTTTCTATATATTTTCCTTTTTAAAAAAATAATATGATATATTATATATTTAGTATTTCAGTTCCGGTTTTGGGTACTCTAAGTGCTCTAACCGGAGCTGAAACTAGTTAAAACAAGTTCATATTCTTTTTAATAACGAGAATTTTACTTTCGCCAGGCTCATGAACACCCCCACAAATTGATACATCCAAATAAGTCATGTACAAGACACATGTATGAATGGTCTTACCAAAAGTTACACGCTTAAGGAGGAATCAAATTATAACTTTGTAGATTTTTTCACGATTTAGACGTACGTCCATGTTTACTTAAGTTAACTCTGCAGAGTTTCCTTTTTTTTTTAAACCCTAACCCTACTCTTTTTTATTGATATATCCCCCCACAAGATAAGTTTCTACCGTTCCG
The DNA here is from genome assembly GCA_025802135.1 of Lagerstroemia fauriei. Lineage (NCBI taxonomy): Eukaryota > Viridiplantae > Streptophyta > Magnoliopsida > Myrtales > Lythraceae > Lagerstroemia > Lagerstroemia fauriei. Next base: position 7,803 of record JAOYND010194032.1, read on the forward strand.
TACACACCCCAATTTATTGTTAATGAAAACTGAGAGAGCTTCTTAATTGGGGCAAGCTTGAATCGTTTTTTTAGGGTTTGGTCAACTTTTTCTTTTCAAGTTCCAATGTACAAAACAAAAATATTTTAGCATTTCATTCTATTTTTGAACTTAAGCAGGAAAAAGTTAAATTTTAAATGATATGTACTCCTAATTATTTGGTAAAAAGTAATCAATAAAGGAAATTCAATCAGCAACAACTATGGTATATTACTTGCGAAATAAACACATGCCCGTCTACTGCAATTTAATCTGTATGTATTTCATCACAGCGTGTCACAAGATACATTCACAAAAAATTTAAAATAAAATACAATTAATTTTAAATAAAATACTTTTATTTCCTCAAAAAATTTTAAAGGAGTTGACATTTCTCGTGGTTTTCATTTTTTTTCGTTGAGATTTTCTCGTATTTTTTCATTTTCTTTTTTTAATCCTAGATGCTAATACTCTTATCGAAAATATATGCACAATAATGGAGCCTAAAATGCACGTTATCCAAACAAAATTTAGCTTTTTTTTGTTTTTAAGGGAGCCCGAGTGTAATTTATCCAAATTAAAATTGTAAATATTTTGTTATTTTAAAAGAATTTGTCTATTAAGAGTTTTTACATTTTAGGGTTCGCAAATCTTCCCTGGAAGCGCATATTTGTCATACCTAACTCGGGCAATTCCAATATCTTTTAGCCATAAATGATCGAATCCCTCCTAGATCCGAAATTGTGGGGAAGCTCTTACGTTCCAATTGCTCGGACCATTTATCAGTTTAATTCAATAGTTCACGAACAATAAATTAATTAAAGAAATGAATTCAATAGCTCATAATCATTTTTCTCCAAATACATAACTATTCAATATTTGAACCTTAAAATTTCCCCGACTTTTATTTCAATTCCGACAAGTTAATTTCCGTGTCTCTCATCCCTGTTTTTCAATAACTCTTTATCTTTTCAGTGTACTTTTACTATGCTATTCGACGGGCATTTATATGTTTATTCAGTTAGACCCTTTTCGTTATGATCCCTTCCATCTTGCTAGTAAATATTCTTTTTTTTTTTCCAGAAAAGGAATTAAATTATTCTACGCAGAACAAAGCCGACTTACCTTCATTGTCGAAGATAGACAACTTCACTTACATCTATAACATGTGAGCTCCAATACAAATTTCAATCACGTGGAATTTCTTTAACTTTAAAAGAATTCTAAATAAAAATTGCTAAAATTGGAAGGGAAGAAAGCTCCTTTGGTGCAGATCTAAACTACTGGAACTAAATTGAATTGATTGAAATGGTAGGACGCCTATAAAATCTCTAGATCGAGTTTTGTGAATGGAGAAAATTCACCTTGATAGATTTTTACCTCCTAGTGGGCCCACATGTTTGAACTGGATTAGTTAGAATCCCTTAGACTTATGCATACCAGTAGTTCAGACCCCAGGTTGTTTTTAGGATATTATGAAAAATTAAAATAGTTGAATTTTATTGAGATAGGAATGGCATGAGGGTGGGGCGTACCGGACATTTGAAGATCCGGACTTGTCCTGCACCCTAAACGGGTCGACTCGCACAATGACCCAAACAGAGACCCAGACCAACCCCGCAACCTAGCAGGGTCGGCCCGCTTCTCGACTCGAATGGGGTGGGTCGGGGCACGATTTGACCCGATTTTCACAAAAAATAATAAATATTATGTAAATATAATTTAAAATATGATATAAAATAATATATTTATAATATTATAGTTAATTAAATTAAAATTTGCACAATTTTAATAAAATATAATAAATTTATCCATTTTGCTAAGATAAAAATACTCATAAATTAACTTGAGGAACTTCTCATGGAGGGAACTAATCAGCATGAGAATTTATTTTGAAATTAATATGGAGGTGGCATGGGCCGCAATAGATTAAAACGTTTTTATGGTTGATAGGACATGATGAAGAATGAATATGGAAGAGTGAGAGGCTTGCAATCAAATGGGTTTTGCCCGATATGCTAATCTCATTGGAAAGTGTTATATATGTCTCATGGGACTGCTCCCAAGTGAAGTAAGTTTGGGACAAATTGGTGAACAATCCGGAGAAGCCAGCTTTTTTCGATGATGGCCTCGAGCAGTGATTAGTACATAACTTATCCTCTTCTTGACAGACCAGGTATTATTTTACTTGGTCCTTTCTCTACGAAATTGTATGCTGAACATTGTGGGGTGGAGAAATAAGGAAGTTTTTTATCCCCAGTTCACCCGTCGCATTCAGAGGAATTGAGTAATAATACTCATTACTCAAAATCTAAGTTATCTTTTGACAGATCAGGCATTAGGCCACCTGTGCAGGTCACGTGCTTGGAAAGAAATAAGATGGATCCCACTAGAGGAAGGGTGGATGAAGGTCAACACGGATGGTGCATCCAGAAATAACATAGGGATGACAAGCATTGGTGGCATGATCAGAGATGATCGAGGCAAATTGAGGGGAGGTTTTCTTCAGAATGTGAGGAGAGCCACGACCATGACAACGGAGCTGTGAGGAGTGAATTCGGGACTTGAGTAGGCCTGGGATCGGGGTTTTCGAGAAGTGATCTTGGAGATTGATTCTTAGGTGATGTTTCACTTCCTCTCTTCTCATGATAATAGGACAGGGTGGAACAATGTTATCCTTGAGGATATTCAGTCCCTTATTTCTAGGAGTTAGACAGTTACCATTCAGCACACGTATTGCAAGGAAAATGTATGCACGGATTGACTAGCTAATTTTGCTTATTCATTTTCTTTAGAAGTGTATAGATTGGGTATATGCCATAAGTGGCTTGAGCTCCTACTTCCAGGAGATGCTATCGAGGTCTCCATGCCCCACTTGTGTACTGTTTGGTTGATTCAATTTAGTTTGGTTATGACCAATTTCCTACTGAGAAAGTACTCATAAATTATAATTTTAAAAGATATAATAATATAATATACAATAATGGGGCGGACCAGGTCAGAAGACTGGCCTAGACTCGCCCTAACCTGTGCACAAGTCTGGTCAGACTCGTCCCAAACTGGGGTAGGACGGACCGAGTTGCGCGGGTACATGTCAAATTTTCATCCCTATGCTTTCCTTAGCCTTGAGAGGCTGAATTCTACATTTTATTTTGACATAAAACTCAGCCCCACATATTTGATTGCCGTGCATTTGTGAAATAAAAGGAAGTTTTTATATATATATATATATAATTATGTGTGAATTAAAAAGGTAGCTACACCAAAATTAATCATGTATAGCCTTCACCTTAAATGATACTTAATCCTTACCAATATGACGAGTTGCACGGCCACGAATGGGGAGAAGGGATATTCAATTCGGTTAGGTTTGGATTCGGTTCGGTCTGATTCTACATGGACGGATTATACCCGAGAAATTCGACACTAACCTTTATTTTAGTGTTGTCATTTTCTTGGTTAATACAATGTAACATAGTTGTATTCTTTGAACAGAACTTTGGTGAGGAGATCCATAGACCTAAAAGGAATGCGAGAAATAGTATTAAAGCTGATAGGAGAGTCATACAAGCAAGAATCTCTGTCACGAGAAGTTTTTAAATGATCATATCTCATCACATGACTTAAAAAAATACCCATTAAATTATGAAAAATGAGCAAATTTATATTAATACCGAACAAATGCTTTAATAATTTATAAAGAGAGCAATTTAATTAGTTCTTCCTCACTACGTCACTGTGAGATATAACCACCTAAGATTTTTCTCCTCAATCAAAAAGCCCTTCTTTCAGGAAAAAAGATTGTAAAATTTATTACATACGTATGAAATAATTTTAAAATTCCAAGAATCTATTTTTTTTTTCTTTTTCAATGAAATGTAACGTCATACGAATTTTGAGATTCCAAATCCAAACATAAGATGTTGGGCGGAAAAAGTAGATTTGGAGATTGCGATGGCGACTTTTAAACGTGGAAGTCTCCTCCCCCTTTCAATATCTGAATTGATACCGGACACCCAGGGCAAGCATTTAGTAGAGAAGTCCACTCCCCCGTTCAACAGTAATTCGGGTAAGATTTTTTATTGAAGTATTGTTAAATTACATAAAAGTTAAGATTATGGGAAATTTTCGAAGTATGATAAGATCCCCTTAAATAAATATCTTGAATTCGAGTTTTTATAATTGGAGAAATCTTATATTAAGAGATTTCTACCCTTAATGGGCAGATCCGACATAGATTGGATTAATCAAAGACTCATAGGTTTATGGATATCAGTTGTGAAAACTAAAAAAAATTTCTTAGGAAAAGTATTGAAATGTAAGATTGTGGTGTTTGAAAAATATATTAAGTTGATTATAATATTTGGTAATTACAGATAAATGCTTGTAAATTAATATAATTTAACAATGCCATGTGTTTTAGATTAAAAACTTTAGCAACTGTACTGTAAAATTTTAATTTATATAATTTTGAATTACAGTTAATGTTAAGTAAAACACTACAATTTGTAGTATAAAGTGCAATTTTTTTCCAGGAACAAACACCCCCTACTATGCAGAGAAAGCCTTAGAAACAAGTATATTATGCGACAGTGCTCACATAGTGCCAAAGATCAATAAAACTGAGTTATTTCTAGGGTTGTTTTTTTATTTTCCTATTTTCGGATTTCAGTTAAAAATCTTAAAATGGTCAAATTTTATGAGTTTATATTATCGCGTCATAACTATCATGTGATATATCCGTTATACGTAATACTCTCTCCCACATGCATCCAAGCATAGAATATTACCTTTACATTTCACTTTATAAAAGGTAGAATTTTCCCAGGGCCATTTGTAAGTGGGGGCCATTATTATGGGCAGCCATTTTTTTTTTTAGATAACCGAGGTATCCGAGCGTGTTTCGGGCCTAACTAACGGTGGTTGCGATATCTCATCCTCAAGGCACACGTAATAATCCGCAAATCACGTGTACCGAATAAACCAGGATAAATCCTGGTTGATCAAAAGGGCTGAAATGTCCCCACCCTCTAGCTTACGCCTGTTAGGTTTCGAACCTAAGAAGTCAAATTTGACTTCCCAGTTCCCTACCACTGGGGCTGTCCGCTGGAAGGCTATGAGTAGCCATGTTACATAAAATCAGTGACTGCCCTATGCTCCCCCTATCTAATAGAACCAGAAAATAAAGCAAGCCGATCAGAAACTAAAACGGCTTAATTAAGTCAGTCGGATCAATGGTATCAGAAACTCGATCCCGACCACCAATGCTTCATCCCCATATAAAAACAAGTATACCATGTGACAGTCCTGATATGATATTACAAATCAATTAAGTTTTTTATTAGAACTCTAAAAATAAAAAACCAATCTTAAAAATAATTGCATACTATTAATATGCGACAATAAATCATTACTATCACGTAATATACATGTTACCTACAAGACTTTCTCCTTACATCCATCTCAACAATTGCTGATACTACCAAATCAGTAATGTCACGTAGTATACTTATTACGTATGAAACTTTCTCCACACGCCCACCTCAATAATTGCTGACAATAAAACTAATCGAGTAAGTTATGGCTGACACTGTGGAGGAGGAGATGGTGTGGTAGATTGAGAAAGAGATGGGACCCATGAAAAAGGTGGCGTGGACCCAACAAAATGGACAAAGTCCAAGAATGTGTTTTCGTTCTTTCAGCGTAGGAGCCAGACAGCTGGTACAGAAAACATGATCGATCCCCCACAAGGATCTGAAATGTTCAGTCAGGAATAGGATTTTTTTTTTATAAAATTTTAAAAAATTTAAAACCAGCCCAGTAAATAATAAAATTTAATCGAGTGTTATAACCACGGTTAAATCTCACATTAGTCAAATAAGTTTATAAGAGAGCCGGATATCGCCACTTGACAGCTTAAATTTTTTTGGTTGGACATGAGCTCAACATCTTGTACGCCCCGGTGTATATTGTACAACTACATATGTATTGTCACGTAATGACACCATTACATGCAATGGTTTCTGCTAAAATTCAATATATAGTTGATTTTAAATTTAATTATCCTTGTCATAAAAGAAAAATACTTTTGTCAAATAGTTGTAGATTATGCAGAAAACAAATTAAGAAAATCGTTCAATGCTGACTTATGAACAAGCATAAGTGAAAGTAGTCATCATCTTTAATCTTTTTTTTTTTTCCTTTCTTTCTTATGATGAAATAAAAGCATAACAAAGAGAGTTGGGAACTTGACACACCACGAAACAAGCAGGCATCTTCTATACTGAAGAAAATATGTGTACCGATTGGCAAACTCGTCAGATTCTTCGATTTTATTCGGAGTTCACATCTTTTGACCATCCACCGCTCGGTATTGGACCGCCAATAGCAGGCAACATTTCAGGGCCCTTTTACCCCGTTCTCATATTACATAATTTCTGTATCTTTCTGAATTTTACCTTCGCATCCTGAAAAATAAGTAGCAAGAAGCTACCTACAGAAGTTGATTCCTGTAATTCGACACATATTTATTTTAAATAAGGTCTATTTTCTAGTAATGTAAATAGAAAAAAATTATAATTGGAAATTTGGAACAATTTTGCTCCTGAGTGAGCTTATCCTATATCGGCTAGATGTATTCAGCTTCAAGATATTAAGTTAATACATATAAAAAAAGATGAAGTAGGGACTATAAGAAAATATGACCATAATCATATGTTAGTTAGATGTGTTCAGCTTCTTGATATTAATTAGATATCACTCTCTTCCTTATTCTTTTTACATCTTTGAGAGGATGAAAACAAGTGTGTTTCTAGGTCATTTGACCATGCTCTTGTATGATTTAATTTCTATTTATTTTATTTTGGACTTCAAATCCTTAAAAGAAAATGGTAAATAGAAACTATCAATATGGGTTTGACTGAGTTAATTTGACGTACTTAACAGTTAAACAAGCCTAATTTTGAATATTGTGATGAAGAAAATTTAAAATTGGGGCAGTATTACTCGTTAATAAGCCAACCCTATATTTGTCAAGATTTATTGAATTTCAAAATATTAATTACTCTATATATCTATTCTTTTAATCTAAAGGTGAGTTTTAACAACTTCTCTAAGGGAGAGTATGGTGAATATCCTACTCTCAACCATCTAAGAGAGAGTATAGAGAATTTCTTACTCTCAAACCCTTGATGGATATTCCTTTTCTATTTTTCTTATTTTTTATTTTTAATATTTTTCACAAGTTTTAATAATTCTTCATTTACATTCTTCTCATTATTTACACATTTCTTCCATCTCTTTCTAGATGAATATTTTATGATTGAAAAATTTATATCTGGGGTGATGTAATGAGCGTATAAAACAGGAAAACATTGTCTATCTGTAAAGTATCATTTATGCTAAATTTTCAGCATTTTCATTATTTTTATATAACATGATGCAACTTTAAAAAAAGTACAGTTATATAAACAGGTCAATACTATAAAATAAGAAAAATATTAATATGGTAATTTTGCATATTATCATTCATAATTTTTCTTTGGTTGAACATATTACTATAATTATGATAAATATGTAATTATTTATAAATAAAGTATTAAATTCCGATCTCTTTCTTCTTTCTTCTTTCTTTTATTTGACCGATCATAGCGGGTCGGATGAATATCTGTTGCTGTCAATATTTAATTATGTTATTCTTTTCTCATATAAAATCCAACTATTATACTTATATATACAAACAATCCCTACTTAAACACAAAATTTTATGGAAGAATAATTCAAAAATAATTTAATTTGGAATTATTTTATTTTATTAAAGGTTGATTGCCCCTTGCAGCGAAGCACAACACGCTACACTGGTATATATATATAAAGTGAAGTACGTTAATAAGGAAAGATGACCATAAATCTTGGGCGGGCTGTTCCCCGGCCCATTTTCTGACCTTGCAATTTTATGGACTTGCCCATTTGCTTGGTCATCTATCTGTCTATCTATATCTACATATTATTTTATGAAAGCGACTAAAGTTTTACTTAGTTTCCAAACTACCGATTAATGTATAAAATTTAATTGTTAATACCTATTAGATCAAGAAAAAACAGTGGTGTGATGGTAAATTGACTAATATTAAACTACCAAATCTTTCTTTATTATGACTTTCTCTTTGCTTTCTCATCCAAATAGAACTACACAATAAAAAATATTTTTTTAAAGGGTAAGTTACATAAAAAAGCACGTAGTTTGCTCTTTTTTCAAAAAAAGTCAAACGTTTCAAATTTGAAAAATAAAATCATATAGTTTTATTAATTGCCCAAATTAAACCAAACCTTTCAGAATTTAAAAATAAAATCACGTGCTTTACTTTTAATCTCAATTTAAACCAAATACTTCATATTTTAAATTAAAATAACATTATTTTATTTTACTATTGAATTAGTGTAACTTGTTTAACTTGAAATGAAACA
>JAOYND010194134.1:0-16285 GCA_025802135.1 Lagerstroemia fauriei
AACGAGGAGAAAACCAATGCAATTTATATGTGGGACGCTTGCGATTTTCATCCAGAATCTGCCTTGGAGAATCTTATTTCATTGTCAGTGGTAAAAATTGTGGATGATAATAAGTTATGGATGCATGACCAACTTAAAGCTATTGGGAGGGAAATCGTTTGCATGGAGAATTTTACGGATCTTGGAAGACGTAGTAGGATATGGGAGATGGAAAAAGCCGTTGGTGTGTTGAAAAGAGTAGAGGTAAAGTGAATCAATTTACTGCTGCATTACATTTGGATAATACTGTGTTTAATTTTATCCATTTTTACTATTTATTGTAGGTGAAAAGAAAACTTCATCTGCATGTATAATCTTGTAATTTGGTAGAAGAAAAAAGAATGTCTTCATAATCAAAATTTTACCCTTTATGAGAATAAGAATAGACTAATACAGGAAATTCCACGGGCTTATGAGAAAAACATGTTTTTGTTTTATGTTAGGGCTTAAAAGAAAAATATGCTTTTGTTTTATGCTTTACTCATAGTAAGCCGTATGCGACCAATGATTATGCAGAGCCAAACTGGCCGCATTTTTTAATATGCATGGACTGGTTACGTCTTTTTTTTTAGGCACGCCTCCTCTGCCTTTGGACTCTTCGGGCTTGAGTTGTTCAACTTCTTTATTTTGGCCAATCTCTTCATTTTCAGTTTCATTCTTGGTTGAATGACATCACTGGTGGCAATGACTGGGTGGGCCAGGGAGTGATTTGGGTCAAGTAGTGTGGGTTGGTTGATGGATGGCCTGGGTGAGGTCTGTAAAGATATGAGAGCCTGGAGTTGCCATGAGCCAGAGGAGATGACAGTTGAAAGATGGCAGTTGGGAGAAGTGGATGGCGTAGCTGGAAAGGATTGGGTGTATGAGGGTGATTGGGCTAGGGAACCGAGGTGGGGTGAGTTTGACCTGTTTTGCTTGTTGCTCCCATATTTTCACAGCTGACTTTTCCGGCTTGGATCCAATGGTCTGAAAATCCATATAATTAGTAGAGGGGCTTATGGGCTTTAAATTGGGTTCAATGGGATTTGGAGTAGAGTTGGTGGGCTTTGGTTGATTGGGCACCGAGTTAAAGGCTTGGTTGGTATGATGGGGTTTATGGTATTCAGGGGGAGGGTCTGATGGTGTCAGGGGGGACCTGTTGGAGCGCTGAGGGTGTTTCGGTGTCGGTCTTCTGGCGCAAGGGGTAGATTAGGGTTTGGGTGGCTGGTTCCAAGGCTGGGTCGGCTGCGGTCGGCGTGCTCAGAGAGGTGTTGGGGGATGGGTTGTACGATGTTGCTGGTTTGTCAGCTGGATTGTTTCCTTTACTCGCCACCAGTAATATGCATGGACTGGTTACGTCTTTTAGCATAAATCTTTGTAGGAAATAATAAAAAAAAAAGGTCAAACGCACAACTTTATTTTTCATTAAAATATGAGTCAGTTTTGCTAAATCCTTCAGAAATTCCTCGTAACTATTATAGCCAACCGATGGCAGTTAAACTAAATCTCGGTATTAGGAGAACTTTCAGTCATATTTACGGGAGTCACATTTTCAATTAGTTAATATTGAGGTCCTTATTTCTAAAGTTAGGTGAATTGGCACCCATGCCATATCAAGTACAAATCTTATTATGCTTGGAGGATTATTTGAAGATGAGGTTTTACTTGTCCAATGTTAGAGGATTAAGTGATGCAAGCTCAACTCCCAAATGTAAATAAGCGGTCGTTCTACTTATAATTATTAAATTTTGTTACATTCTTACCGTCTAAATTTTCATATTCACAGGGAACGAGGAAAGTGGAAGCACTTCGTATAACTTATGGTGGCCATCGCATTAATTCCTCTCTCACACTAGTAGGGCTCAAAAACCTGCGAAATTTGAGGTTTCTAGAATGTCATTATATGGATCTTGTGGGAGACTTCAAAGATGCTCTCTCAAAATTAGTTTGGCTTCAATGGCATTTTTGTCCCACAAATTTCAAGGATACGAAGATGAAACTTGAGAATCTAGTTATTCTTGAATTATGCGGAAGTGAAATTGACGAAAATTGGTACGGATGGAGCAACATGAAGGTACATATTATATAGTTGCCCATTTTATTGAACCCTTTAGTTACCTAATAATATATGTTATTTCCTTTAGTTAGCATATCAATCTTTTCTCGCAGATCGGAGACATGTTGAAAGTTTTAGATCTCTCTGGATGTAAAAAATTGAGGAGAATACCCACCATCTCAAATTACTGGATGTTGGAGAGATTGATTCTCGAAGACTGCTGTGGTTTGGTCGAAATTGGTCATTCCATAGGCTGCCTGTGGCACTTGAAGTACTTGAATGTGAGTGGTTGCTCTTCCCTTCAATCTTTTCCCGTTGAACTAGGTAAATTATCTTCTCTCGAAGAAATTATCATGGAAGGGAACGGCCAACATTTTACGATACCAATGTCGATTGGTAATTTAACATCTTTAAAAGTTCTTGAGATAGCCAAGGTTGAAATTCCTGGACTCCCATGGTCTTTCGCAAATATGGTTAATCTTCTATGTCTATCATTGCATGGATGCAAGGGCATAAAGGTCCTACCATACTCTCTTGGAGAATTAATATTACTGACAGAGTTAAATCTGTCAGAGACATCCATTGTTATGATGCCAGAATCAATTGGGAAACTGGTGATGCTTCGACATCTGACGCTACATCTCTGTGTTGATCTAAAGGGACTTCCAGAATCCATTGGTCATTTAAGCTCATTAAATGAGTTAGATCTTTCTAAGTCCGGCATCAGTGAACTACCACAATCTACTGGTAACTTGAAGGTTTTGAAAGTCCTCAATATTGGACAAACCTTAGTAAGAAAGTTACCTAATACCGTTGGTGGGATGGAGAATCTTGAAGAATTATATGCTAGAGAAACTGACCTGGAAGAGATTCCAAGAGAAATACAAATGTTACTTTCTTTAAGAATATTGGATTTGTCAGCCACCAAGATTCGCGAAATGCCATCTATTAGCAAGCTTACTTCTCTCCGTACACTTCTTCTTGAAGATTGCTGGCAACTTCATTCATTAGCAAAGCTCCCAACAAGTCTGATTACTCTACGTGTACGTTGCTTATCACTGTGTAGATTCCCAAATTTCTCAAAATGTGATCAATTAACTGACTTGCAGTTACATGATAGCACATTCGACATTTCCCCTGACAAATCCAGCTTGGTTTGGATTGGAAAGTTGACAAAATTGGTCACTTTGGAGTTGTGCCTCTCAAACATCGCCAATGTAACAACAGATTTCTGTGCATGTTCTCAGCTGAAGGCATTTGTAATTGGATTTCCCAATCTAAAATATCCTGCTCCACAACTACCAAGCTCTTTAACTCGTTTGTGTCTCAAATTTGTGGACTTGAAGACAAAGCCGCCTTGCCTCTCCCACTTGAAAGACCTGTCCTATTTAGAACTTCAATATTGTTTGACAGAGAATGGCTTAGCAAGGCTTGGGATTGGAGAGTTAAAATCATTGCGCTATTTTCGATTGGAGTGTTGTGATTTCTGGGAGCTCGAAGATCTTTCTATACCTGAGAAATTGGAGGAACTGTTCATTGAGAAGTGTAACTACCTCAAGAGCTTACCGGACCTTTCGCGCATGCAGAAACTAAGATCTCTTGTTTTATTGGAATGTGAAGAGATCAAAGAGATATTTGGTCTTAGAAAGATTCCAACTTTGAGTGATCTAGACATTCGTCATTGCAAGTCCTTGGAGAAAATAGATGATCCTTCGGGGTTGCGTTTAAAGTGCTGCTGTATTATTGGTTGTGAAAAGCTTCACTATCCGCCAACCTGTTTCTTCAGCGCAGTAGGCCCTCCTAAGTTTTTCGTGCCAGAATATCAACGACGTCGGGACCGTCGAAAAAGGGGTGACTCCTTTTCACCAATCGTTCGAAAAATGGGTGACTCCTTTTCACCAATTGTGTGACTTACAAGATACTATTTATAGCTTCTATATATGCTATCATAACGTGTGAAAACACATACAATGTTAAATTATTTACCTTTCATGCACTGATTTGTGGATATGATGCCTATCTTGTGATGTTGTTGTTAGTTGTATGCCCCATAATTAAATAGTAACCTATGATTTGTATTCGTAATAATTTCAGCTCAATGTCATTTAATTATTATTATATTATTATTCATCTAAATATAAGTCGTATGTTTTTATTTGTGTAGGAACATAATATGCTCATTATATATTAACTTCATTTTTCAATAGATGAGAATATCAGTGATGAAGTAGTCTAGTAAAAGTCCCTTAAACATGTTCGTATTTATACGAGTCTTGATTGGGCATACTTTGGAGCATCACGAACTCTATTTATATTCAAAACTAGTATGAGATGTTAACGAAATTGGAGTAGCGAGTCTCCTGCTATCATTCATTTAATATTAAGAAAGACATGTGGATACTTGTAAGGTAAATGGGCCAAACATGACAAATCAACAATATTCATAATGTAATATATTTATGACATTGAATCAGCATCCGAATCATACTTGTCATATAATCCATAGACCAGAAATGACATGGTAATCTTATGCTTAGATGACTAGAGTCTATCACTAGCATGTGCTATGCATGGGGATCAGATTTTGGTGGCTCTAGCTAGTTACATTTGTTAATAAGAGATTATTCAAGATAAGTTTTATTATCCCCAACAAGCATTGTTAAGATCCTATGGGCATAGCTATTGATTATGAGAATCTTACCTTAGATACTCTGCATTTAAATATAATTGGTTTTTATTTCAAGTCTTTCAAATAATGTATTAAAATAGAGGTAAGTTTATATGATCTACAGCTATAAGGGGTTTGATATTACCCTTCAGGGAAAATTGCATTGTAGGTACAAAACCTTTGGTGAATGTAACGTTTTGGTATAAAACCTTTTTTTTGTAACTCCGCACTACAAAACGTTTTTAAAATGTAACATTTTAGTACAAACCGTTAATTTTTCACTAATGCCATTAAATTTGCTGATGTGGCACTGATAGGATTCCACGTGTTAATTGTGTTGAGGTGTCATAAAAAATAAATTTAAAAACAAATATGATAAAATAATAAAAGATATATTTCTCTCTCTTTCAACCATCCAATCACCTCCCTCTCCCCCCTCCCTCTCTCTCTCTCTCTCTCACACACACACACAACTAACCAATCAATCCCGTCCCCCAATTCCTCCTGTTACGCACCCTCTCGCTCCCCCACCACAACCATCCCTCAACCAACCAACCGTCTCATTCTCGTTCCCGAATTTATCCCTTTTCCCTCGGTAGTTCAACATTTTTTATTTAAAAATAAACCTTAATTTTAAAAAATCTAAGAAAGAGTTTTTGGGGATTTTCAAGAATTTTAGATCTCATTACAGTTTGTTTTAAAAGTATGTTGAACATGCGATTTACTTTTTTATTTATTATCTTAATTGGTACATAATTGTAAAATATGGTTGTTCAAGAGTACTATTCAACTTTTCTAGACTTTATGTCTTATCCTATAATGTGTAATATATAACGAGTTTGTTTTATAAATCTCTCTCAGATTTTTATACGCATAAAATTTTAATAACTTTTAAGAATAAATTTTACAAGTGTCAATAGTTGAACAGTAATTTATACAATGAATTCATTATAAATTATATATTAAAGATTTCCTCTACTTCTCGTGCCCCTAAACTTTGAGTAAATATTTACTGTGTAATATATAACGAGTTTGTTGTGTAAATTTTTATCAAATCTTTACACGTGTGAAATTTTTACAATTTTTAAGGATAAATTTTACAAACATCAATACCTGAACGATGATTTACATAACGAACTTATTATATATTATACAATAAATATTTACTAGCAAGCAAAGTCCCAAAAAAGATCATATAAATGGAGTAAATATTTCATTTCAATAGTAGCAGATGCTATCCCCGAAGCCAGTTGAAGAAGCACTACTCATTAGACGCTTTGTTGCTACAAATTCACATTCAAGATGACTTAAAACTTCGTATTTTCTTCATGTGTATAATGCCAATTTCACACAGAATTTGAGTTCTTATTTTCAAGGTGATGTAAAAAGTTGCAAATTACTTATCCATGTCTATCATCAGTTTCCAATTTTATCTACACATTCCGTCTCAATTGCATTAGCATTATTGCTATCCAAATTCAAAATTTGTCTCCCTTTATCTAAATGAAGGAGTTCAAGAAGGTCAAGTATCATCATTTTATTTTCTTGTTTTTATTTTCATTGGTCAATCTTTATTTTTTTGAAGTTCATTTTATTTTTATATTATTTTTGTTTATAAATGAAAATTAATTTAATGGTGAAAAGGAGGGAAAATAGGGAGGGAAAAGGCAGAAGGAATGGAATTGGCGGGAGAAATGAAGAGGGTTGGGTTGGGAGAGAGGGAAAATATGTGTTTATGAGTGTGTGGTGGTGTGTACGTATATATGTGTGTATGTGTGAGTGAAAAGTGATGTGAGAGCTGGAGAGATGTATGATGTGTGTCAGCGGGTTTGTGTGTGAGTAATGATGAGAGAGAGACAAGTGTTAGAATGTGTAAGGAGCATGAGAGATGAGGAGAGAGAAATATTTTATTTTTTTTATTTTTTTATTTTTTTATATTTATTTAAAAAATTTATTATTAAAATTTTATTTTTTATGACACCTCAGCATAATTGACACGTGGAATCCTAATCAGTGCCACATCAGTAAATTTATTGGTGTTTGTGAAAAATTAACAGTTTGTACCAAAATGTTACATTTTAAAAACGTTTTGTAGTGCAGAGTTACAAAAAAAAGGTTTTATACCAAAACGTTACATTCACCAAAGGTTTTGTACCTACAGTGCAATTTTCCCTTACCCTTCATGACCTTACTCGATGGACATAGTACATTTAAAAGATTCTATTGCATGACAATTTGATCATGTTTACTTAAATGTCCAAATCGTATTGAGACATTCGTCGTTATCGGGCAATCATGACATATTGTTGTGCTAGGCGTTAATCACGATATTTGAGAATTAAGAGTATCTTGGAAATTTCACCTCAAGTGGGGAATGAGTTGAACTAGTGTTAATGAGTTGTTATTATTAGTTCATCATCAGTTTATGGTGAACCTAGTTTAGTTAGCTACACAATAAAAATCTTTCTAACCAGGAAAGAATCGATTATATTTGAAGGGCCTCATATATATAGAAATTGATTTATCGTACTCAGATCACAATACGGTTCCGAGCTCACTAGCACATCTTGAAGACAGATCCAAAGAAAATCTGAAATTTTGTAAGAAGTATTTGTAATGCAGTTTTCTTGTTTGAGCAATGGAAAAGTTACAGTAGAAATCACTCTTTACATTTAGTCTTAAATATTTCATCTTGGCCAGGTTGGACATAAAAGATTTGCTCCGCTTTATACGTGGTCCGAAATATATTTAGGTATTAGTCAGTGATGACATGGATCTAACCTCTTTTAATATTTACTGTTTTTTTTCCAATCTATATTAATATTAACATTAATATATGCAAATGTTTGGAATATTCATGTCGTTTTCAGTTTCACGAACTGCCTATCAATGTATAAAATTTAATTGTGAATATCCATTAGATTAAGAAAAATGGATGTGATAATAAATTCACTATATTTAACCACTAAATCTTTCTCTATTGTCACTTTCTCATCCTTTCTCGTTCCATATATAATTGTGCAATAAAAAAATTAATTTTTCAAATCATATTTTCAAAAATGCTCTATTTTCCAAATCAATTTTTGTTAGCTTTTGTTTCCCTTTTGTGCAGTGGACGGGTACGGTTCTATTTTAGTTGATGTAAATGATTTTTATACGAAAAAGTGATATTTATAGTAGATTTTTTTGCCAGTAAAAAATATCTATCCTTTATAATTAAAGGGGAGTTACAAAGGAGAACTCTCAGGCATCCACGCCATCCTGGCCTACCCTCTCTCTCTTATTTCCATTTTTATTTTTTTTCCTTTAGCAGTTCACTTTATCGGGGTTTTGCTTTGATGGACATACTACTTACTGTTTCAACTGAACGGTGGTAATTCCGCCTCTATCATGCCTATTCATAGGCGATTCCTATCCCTGCCGAACACTGGGACACCACGAGGTAAGATCTCTCTCGCTTTCCGATATTAGAGGCCGTTGGCTTTTCGGCCAACTCTATTTTCGCTTCGTCATGGTCACCGTTCATCATTCGTCTTTCTTGTTCATTTAGCTGCTGATTGATTGACTTCTTTCCAGGTATTATTTGCATGAGGAAAAACTTAGGAAACTTTCCATGGTCGAATAGGATTAGATGCTTTTGGTGTAATGATTTTAAATTGTGCCATGAAGCTTTCTGATTTTGTAACTTTTCTTTAAATAAATTGGACATTATATGATAGAAAAAGCATATTGTCTTTGATTTTGCTTGGACCTACTGTGATCACTAGCAGAATATGTGCATTGCCGAAAGTGCTTTTGCCTTCCATGGAAGTTATCAAGTATTATTGGGATAAGTGGGTCCCTGTCAAGAGGGTTAGAGGGACTTGAGAGATGAGTGATAACTTTTATTCATCTTCCCATTGTTGTTATATATTGAAGGGTCAAATATTTAGCTATGCATTTTTGTATTGGACATTTAAATTCTTTGGTAGGAGAATGGTGAATCAGTGGATTGGCAATGGAATTAAAGGTAAATAGACTGTGATATCTATTTTCTCAACATAATAGAACTTTATACTAATTTTTATATGCTTTTAGTTGAATCAAGTAATTTTTTAATCTCTGAAATTGATGAAAGTTCAATTTTCTCTTGCTTTTTAAGGGAAGTTCTTGGTTATAGATTGAACCATTGAGTCCAAACAAGGTTTCTCTGGAAAAACTATTACGTGTACTTCTTGTTGTATTAGACATTTAAATTCTCTAACAGGGCAGCAATAAATTAGTGAATTGGCTTATGGAGTTGCTTCTTCATATGTTGTATCTATTTTCCCTATATAATAGAACTTTGTATTGATTTTCTCATTGTTTTAGCTGAATCAAGTAATTTCCAGGTCTCTCAAATTGATGAAAGTGCATGATTTATTGTTGCTTTTTGAGGAACTTTCTTGGTTGTAGACCAAAGCATTGAGAGGTTTTGGATTTTCTCCTTAACATGCATCATTATTAATCAATTGCATGTTTTTGTGGAAAAACCTGCCACAGTCTCAGCTATTTTTTTAATCATAATTTCTACCAATGCTGCCTTTGTTGTGGATTCGTTGTCACTCTTCTTGATTCAGCATTTCTGTGCCATTGTTTCTATTTGTGATTTGCTTTTTTTCTTCTTGATTGAGCCTTCACCTAGTCAACTCTTCTATTTTATTTGTTCTTAAGGTACCCTAGGCAATGGAAAAAGTTGTATGAAGCATAGTTTTTAAAATAGGATCGGACCGGGAACCGGTCAAGGTACTAGTTCCAGGTTCAACCGGGGGTTTGATGGGTTGAACCAGATTTTTAGAAAAATAATAAAAAATAAAAGTACAGGTGGTGACTCATAAAATACACCATACATTAATAATTTAACATACAATTACAACTAGGGGTTCGATGAGACGAACTGGATTTTTGAAAATAATAATAATAAAGAATCAAATTAACATTGTGCAAAATTTTTGTACTCAAATTAGTAGGGATTCTCATACTCAAACTAACCGGATTTCTAAAACTACCATAATTCGTAAGATTGGATGCGTGAACACTAATAAATTGCCTTATAATTTTAAGTCTTTAATATAACCATTATAATATCTAAGTTTACCAAAAAAAAACCTAAATTTCTGTCTTCTCCTCGTTGATTGTTCAAAGTCAGGAACAGAGCATGTAAACATTTTGCAGCTTAATTGAACAGAGCATGTAAACAGCCCCAGTTGGACATTTTGTAACTTTGACTGTGGTTAATCAAATATTCATGAGATGAGAGAAAAATACAAAAGCAGAGAACGTAAAATCTATTCATGGATGAGAGGCCATTCAGATTGCCGCCAAAATCAACTCAAACACAATTCATGGTTCCACAATCACGCAACAACCAATGCTACTTCTATCAGCGTGCTTGAGCAAGGGAACCAGGGCACCATTCAGGGATAGTTGAAAATTAGGGCACGACTCACATGGAGAACAATACCTGTGAGTGAAGATTAAAGATTCAGGGGATAACAAAAGGAAGACACAGCCGGGAGAAGGATGATATTCTTGGGAAGCAATGAAAGGAGGACACGCTTGGAAGGAAGACACGAAGCAAGACGATGGAGTTGCGGTTCACTGAAGATGGAAGACGACTGCTGTGTGTTGTGCTGTTGCAAATTAGGATTCCTCCCTTTGCACTTGTCGTTTTCAATTTGATAGTTTTGAATGACCGGATCATATAGCCGGTTCACATGGGTTCGATAAAAATCTGGTTGAACCGGCTGAGTCACTGGCTGGAGCCAACCAGAGTTGCAATTGAGCAATAACAAAAAGGGACCGGACTAATTGCCGGTTCCCGGTTGAACCGATTCGACCGATCTGTCCGGTCCGATTTTTAAAACTATGGTATGAACAGTTGGCTGCGATTGATTAGTTGCACAATTGTTCATTGAGCTAAGCTTAATGTGTTCCTTTTTACATAGTTGTTCATTTATTTGGGATATATTTCTCAAATCTCAACTAAGCTTGCAGGCAATCACGTCATGTCGGATATCTTTACATATCTATTATTTGGTGCTTAATTATTTCCTATGTGATGAATTATTCTCTTGCTATCTACATAGTCAAGCTTGCCAACTGAGGATCTATATGCTTCTAAATTTATTGTTGTTCAGGTTAGATCCGTAGAAAAAAATTCAAAGGATGAATTGTTCTGCAAGTTCACTACCAGTTTTCCATGACAGATGATTACTAAACAATTGAACTCTGGCACATATTCCTCTGTCTTTGAAGATGATAGGTTGGTAAAACTAAATTAAAAATTATTTCTGAACTGACAGTTTCTTGCTTCAAGTTTTGTGGCTCTTCTATGCCAACAATCATTCACTTTTATGTTGCAAAGCTTTTTTTTCCTGATGCTTCTGCTCAAGCTGACAGACATTATTGTCTAAATTTTTCTTTCCCTTTTAGTGCAAGTTGGAAGTAATGCCAACAGCTTATTTCAGTACAAGTCCATATTATTGCTGATGAAAATAGTTCTTATATTTTTTTGGTTCCAAAGATAAGTTAGACCCCACTTGCACTATCTACGTGAAGCACAGCTGGGCGACAACTCTTCATTGAACCATCTTCCGCCAAAACCATCGCAGTCCAGAAGATTGGAATGTAAGATTGTTGAATTTCAATTATCTTTGGATATACCTATCCTTATCTTCCCATTAACATCGCATTTCCACTTACCTACTATCTTCAATGCATAAGATATTTACAGTGCATGCTCCACCAACGCACCAAGAATTCCTTGAAAAAGGCTAGGGCTTGCTCAGCACGATCCCGGAAAGTCAATGCAAAAGAGGCAACAGAGCAGGTATGCGGTAATTTTCTTCCCTTATTACTCTCTATATTTCTCTTTCTTGCATCCATATATGTATGACAATCGTTTTTAACCTTTTTCTCCCTCAATACCTTACTAAACTGAGAAGAAGGAAAAGAAGGATTGAGGCATAAAGCAAATGTGGTTCCGCAACATCCTCCTTTTTTATCTTTGCTACTGCTGAAAGTTTGCGATTCTTAATATTCTCCTGCACACTTTTATTTAGATAAAAGCACAACAGCTCTTTAGTATCTACTGTTGTTAATATTTTTCGGTGAAATTTTGTTCAGATAGAAGCACAACAGCTCTTTTGTATCTGTTATACTTATTTGATAGAGTGGACCTAATATTGTGCTACCATCTCTACATGGATATAAAGAAATGGTAGTATGCAATTGTACTGGCGACAGTATATTGAGAATGTTGTATCTACGTTTGATATATTTGACAATCCTAGCTCCTCCGCTTTTCAATTTCACGAACAGACCCACATTTTATTACACAATTGACCTATGATGTCTTTGATACTTACATATACTCAATACATATACTCAATGCACAAATAATATTCTCATTGCTTAATAACTATTTATACTCATGAGAATAATCATACACTATTCAGATACACTTATTGTTCTGGTAAAAATTTGAAGGTTATTATTACGCATTTGTTAGACACCGTAGCGAAGCGCGGGCATCTTTTCTAGTATGCTTAAAATCCCGACTCCTTACAAATCCTAATTTCTCCCTTCTTCTCTCTTCTCACGTTCTTTCTTTTAATCTCTTCTTTTACAAACTCAAAATTTCTTCACATTAATGGATAATCTGTCTCACTAGTTAGGTTGGAGTGAAACACTGTGGAAGGAAGGAGACAACTACGAAGTGGTGAGGGGTCTTCGGTCCTCATCGCCACTAAGTTTCACATTTATACTGTGGAGTATGAGTTGCGGAAGATATCACGGACCAAAGAATCCAATAAGATGATTCATTAGATGCCAACGATGACTTTCAACTGGATGGAGCACATGATTATTTTAAGTGAATTGCTCCGACCCTCCATTTGAAGCTTCTCAGGAAAAATCGAAAACAAAGATTCAATAAGAACAAATTTCATCCTCTGAATTGGAAATTGTTGGGTTTGAGAAATGTAAAACGAGAGAGCAATAATCAAGTCGTATAAAGTGAGTTTCTATTTTTCTATATATCCCTCCTGCACAGTGTCTTACATGTATATATATATATATATATATAAGAGACATGACAATCAATCAGCTGAAATCATGGGATCAAGAGATCTCCGAGGCATGGGCAGTCCAGAGGCGTGGGCTGTCAGAGTCCTGGGCGGCTAGAGGCATGGGCGTCTCTCTAGGCCTCACAGACCGGCACCCCCTATGGTGGATTTCGCGAACTTCGTCAGGCCTTCTTCCAGGCAGCGACGGCCCGGTCGCAAGCAGGGGTGTGGGTTCACGGCCCGTACCCATCAGAAATGAAGTTCATGAAGCTAAAGATCAATTAATTGAAATAGTTAGAGCACAGAAATAACATATCATGAAATGGAAGATCATTTTCATTTGCAAAATTGGTTTGGGGAGCAGTGGGTTTTTTGTTTGGAATATTGCTCGGTTGTAAAATTAAATAATGCTGTTTAAATGTAATCGATATTTTGTCCATCTATGAATGATAGTTTTTGGGTTTGCAAATTGTATGGAATATGGTCAAGATCTTAATTATGGTTATGATTTGACTAAAATTATGACGAGATTCTAAATATAAATATATACTGTGTTAACAGGAAAAATTGGCATAACTCCTCACCCATCTTACTCAAATAACACCAAATTATACCCAATTTAAAAATAAGCACCGATCCTTTGACACCTTCTTCTTTTCTTTTTCAAAAAATCAAAATATATTCTCATCAAAACTTCTCTCTCATACCGTCTCCCCGTGAGGATTGAGTAAAAGTACAGTTCGTTTTCAAAAAATAAAAATAAAAAACGGCACTTTTTAAAATAATTACCAAAGTATCATTTCTAAAATGCCAATGAAATTAGCATTTTTATTTTGGTGGAAAATGCCAACGTTGGCATTTTCTTTATAAAATTTGCAACAAAGAAAACGTTGTTTTCATTTTTGATTGTATTGAAAACGCCAACAATGTTGGCATTTTCTATACAAACTAAAAAAATTGTGCTAAACTTCAAGTGTTGATAAATGTTAAGTGTGTAATAAACAATAATCTCATTTTGTAAATTTCTCTCAGATTTTTACACGTATAAAATGTTTTGGGCTACATTGTTTTGCGTAGATAGTGAATGCATGACTCATTAGAATTCGTTGTAAAAATCACCGTTCAGGTGTCGACACTTGTAAAATTTACTTTTAAAATTTTATAAAAATTTTATACATGTAAAAATTTGAGAGAAATTTACAAAATGAGATTATTGTTTATTATACACTTAACATTTATCAACACTTGAAGTTTAGTAACAAAATTTTAGTTTGGATAGAAAATGCCAACAATAAAAAATAAAAACGCCAATCTAGTTGGTGTTTTCTTTGTTGCAAATTTTACAAAGAAAACGCCAATTAAAAATTGGCTCTTTCCAGCAAAATAAAAAACGCCAACTTTATTGGCGTTTTAGAAATGGTACTCTGGTAATTACTTTTAAAATGCCTTTTTAAAAAAAAATTCAAAACGAACCGTACTTTTACTCAATCATCATCTCCTTGTCATCCTGCTTTCCTCTCATCCCGCCTCGCTGTCATCTTGAATCTTATTGATTCTTGGGTCTCGGCTTCAGCTCCATCTATCTCGGCTCCTCTCTTTGGCTCGACTTCGTGTCTCTCTCGTAGGTCTCGGCTCCGTGTCTGTTGATTCTTTCGTAGAAACCTCACTCCGCCTAGATTATGTGTTTGGGTAATTCGACAATCTGATGCCTTTATTCTCATATGTTGGTTGATTATTGGAGTTGAGTTTTATTTCAAGTTGAAGAGTTGTGGTGGTTTGATTTTGTTGGTTTCTTTTTACAGAATTTGGTCTATAATTTTGATCATCAAGCTTAGGGCTTGGAAATTTAGACAACCACTGGGATCCGTTTTGTACCACATCGGGATCTATTTATAACAAATTGAGACCTATTTATTAAATATCGAGACCTATATATATATATCGCACAAATACCTACTTAAGTTAAGGATATGTATTTGAAAATCTAAAGAATTGGCGGGATCTATTTATAATATATTTTAGGAATTATTTATAAACTAATCAAAACCTATTTATAATGGACCGGGAGTTATTTAAGTTTATGACAAGAGTTTGAGAATATGAATTACGATCGAGACCTAATGATAAAGTATTAGGATATTCTCCTGGGGCGACTGGGAGACACTCTATTCGGGGAAGTACTCGAGGCCATAAATGTGTCTCTTCTTCTCTACAATAACCTTCTTCCAAATTTCGAACATCTTTTCTGGAGGGGCTGTGGATTGCTGTTGGTTATGCTTTCCTACAACATGGTGAACTCTCACAGCTTCTCGGCACTGATCTCCTTTGTTACACGAACGAAAATCAGGTTATATGAATATATAATTAATCATTTACAGTTAATCTGATTAATTGATAGTACACTTACTTGAACCGTCTCTGCCCATTGTTCTGGCCATTTATTCTTCTTGATAGAGAACCTCGTATGATGATGCTAGAAAAAGCTATGCTCCCTACCTGACTGCATTTCCTGTCACGAGAAGGACTACTAGTTATGAAATCAAATTAATTAATGAATAAAAAATTAAAAAATTCTAATATTTAACCATTTAATCTTGATAGATACCATTGATATGTTCCCATCGGCGTACAAAGACCCACCGATGGGAGACTCCCTATTCTCCTTTTTCAACTTCGACAATCGCAAGAATGCCAGTAACATCTAATTACGTAAGAGTTCACCGTAGAACTCTTCTCTCATCTAGTGAGGCCTTGTTGATATCATAATTAATATGATTTAATGAACAATTCCCGACTTGGAAATCTGAGTTTTAGGTCATTTTTCATATGGTTAGAGCATAATTGCATACAATTTTCAGTGGAGAGTCAAATGCTCTATTTTACATGAATTAGACACTGCTGGGAGTTCTTAATGTGCAAGCAATGGAATAAAGATATGCGGAAGTCGAAGGCATGGCCTGCACGGGGAATGCAATGTCTAATACAACAATTTTAAGAGGAAATTTATGACACTCTCTATAGTATAAATATGGCCAATAAGATATCATTGGAAAGCTCGTCGAGGCAAGATTCCAACGCATTAGACGGATTACAAATCGGACCTGAGACGAGGAAGTTATGGCCAAAGAAAGAAAATTGTGCGCAGACCAGAGCATAGACCGCGGTCCGTAGACCGCGGTTTACTGAAGCCGATTGCAAAACAGGGGCTTAGATTGCGGTCCATAGACCGGGGTCTACTGAGGGGTTTTTTCATCAGAAAACTTAGACAGCTTGCAAAAATGGTGGGACCCACAACCTCTTGTCCCACACTAATTAAATCAAGGTTTGAGGGAGTTTAATTGCTCTATAAATAGTGGTGCAACCCCACCAACAAGAGATATAGAGAGTGGAGGAAAAAGGCAACAACTACAAGAGGAACCCGGGCAACAAATCGTAAAGTCGGGATCGAGAGATTCGGCT
>JAOYND010194327.1:0-16275 GCA_025802135.1 Lagerstroemia fauriei
TCGCAATAAGCATTAAGCAAGCGTTTTCCTTAGCAATCTATCGTAATAGGGTAAAAGGTTAAAATGATACCAACTTTCAACGCATGATTAAATTATATCAATTATAAAAATTGCTTGTAAAAACACGAATTTTAAGTGGATGATCAAATGAAGTACATAAACACAAATTTTAGGTAAAAATCATCAGGTAAGAACATAAACTTCACTTCTATTATCTCATGTCAAAATGATATTATAATTTGTATGACTTATTTGTCCATTTTCGATCTAAATTTATGGATTTTAGGTTACTTTCCAAGCATTTAGGAGTTATTCGCATGCATCTATCATTTTGGGGACTTAATTATGATTTATGAAAGTTTCTTTTTATTCGTGAATTGGATACTATTGAGAGTTAATTTATGTGTAGGATAACCCTAGAAGATAGTGCAAGGTCCCGGAGTGGAAATAAGATGTGTGAAAAGAGGAAGAAATGACTTGATCAAGAGTGTGAGCATGGATGCAATAATTGAAATGGGAATTTTGTCAGGTTTCCCGCATAGTGAATATGAAAAATGAATCAATGGAAAGCTTATAGAGTTATAATTATAATACATCAAACGGATTATAAATCAGAGTTAAAATAAGAAAGTTACGGTAAAAAACAAACTGCACAATGAAAGTGTGAATGATTGTTCCACACGGGTTGCCAATTCTATTGATGTTTCCACTAATTATCTTGGCAAATTCTCCATCCTAAATTATACATATCATAAGAGATATTATTCCATGCATTATTATCAGTATGATTCACAAAATCAAAGTAATCAGGACAATGATCGAGTAGATGAATTTTTCAGAATAATCACACTAAATACAATATTTTTATACAAATCTATTATAACGTGAACTAATCGAATATTTAAAAAAGTCCACCTAACCAATTGAATGTTTTTCTATCCTTTCTAAAAAAGTTGATTTAAGAAATATAAAAAGGTAACATTAAAATAGATTTCATGAAAGAAAGAAAACAATTAAAAGCTAAAAGTAAAAAAATAATGTAAAGAAAGAAGAGAAAATAATTACAATTGAAAGTTAGAAACTAGAAATAGAAAAAGAACTCGGCCGAGCAATGATCACTTGGTATTAGGGTTGCTGGAAAAGTTGGAAAATTTTTTCCTACCAACGGCGTTAAAAACTTGTTGTGTAAATAAAGTATACAATTATACATATCGCTAACAAGTAATATAAAATGAGAAGAGTGTCATTCCAATAGGACTCTTTCCACTACTAAGTCCTAAAATTAACGCGAGTATTTCCAAGTCAAGCCAATCAATTTGTCAAAATTCAAGTAGAAAGTAATTAAATAAAACAAGAAAGTAACTCGGAAAGCAAATTAATAAGTCTCATTCAATTAATGCAACTTAGGATTACAATTTACTCTAATTTTAGTGTTAAGCCAAACTCGTCTCATGCAATTGATTATACCATCTACAATATCTAAGCTATTGACACTAACTCACTCTATCTTTAGGCATTTAATATTGAAAAGCCCATGCAAAGTGCAAACCAGCCCTAACTGACTATTTAGGGTGCAAACCATCTCTCGATAAGCTTACACGGATAATTACACCTCTCGAAGTAATTTAACCTTAACTATGCACTCTCTAGTATGATATCAAATTCCTATCTCTAGACTCCCTCCAATCTCAAGTGTGATCGAACCAAAAGAAAGCATAGAATACGAGACATGGATAAATAACACCAAAGAAACGTACCTCAATAATCATACGTAGGAGATAATTAAACTTAAATTTAGAATATTAAATTAGGTTCCATTGATCCCCTAGAAATCTAAGGATTTATCTCATAATGAAAATAGAAAAATACTAGTCATAAGATAGAACTATATCCAGAAAAGAAAGAAAAAGGACAAAGAAAATGCAAGATTGTGAAGAAGACAAATCTCTTGATTGCGACTCCAACAAGCATTAAGCATGTCATTCACTCGTTACTTCAATTTGCTATCCTTTTCTTCTTTAATAACGATGGTAAAAGTCATTTCCTAGCTGTTGAAGAAGTGCCCATAAACCGAAAGGGAATTATGATCTATTGAAATATTTTCAGTCCTTCAATTTTTCCTTTAGTGAGCAGCCACATATTTTGAATCTTTAATTACTTTCCTCTTATTTTCCAAGCCCTAGGATGCTAAAATAATCGTGGGATATGTTCTGAAAGTTTCCCTATGTCGTTGGAGATAGGAAGGGAAAGTTTCCAAGTCAATTAACTCAACGGCTCTATTCTTGTCCATCTAAGATTCCCTCGTCTCACCCAAATTTGTCTATGTTCCCCTAGACTCATGTAACCTTTCCTAGCCGCACTCGGGTTCATCTAGGCTTCCAAGGTCAGTCCCCTAATCTTCAGATGATTTCTTTGTTCCTAGAGGTTTACTCTCAGCTTATTCAAAAGCTTCTTTAAGCTCCTACCAGCCTAACACATTAAATTATGGCTCTCTCTTTGCTAATGTAGCTAAATAAAATAGCAAACAATATAACGCAGCAAGTTACAACATGCTTATTTATGAAACAAAATAATAAAATATAGCAGCCAATAGCATCTAGGCGGCAACAAATAGCTACGAAACCACTGTAAAATAGTGGTGATAGCTTGCCAACAGCAATTACAGCAGTAATGTTGCACTATACGGCAAAAAATAGAAACTACTGTAGCAATAGAGAAGAAAACAACCTCCTACATAGAAAATAAAGTAGTATACGATAATAAAACATCAACTATAGAACCTAAACTGGAATAAAAAGATAAATAGTAGTTGGATAGCACCTCAAATGACAATTAATAATTATTACAGCAACTAAACTACAACAGAACTATGACTAACAGCGCCTACCGCAACAAAATAGTCTCTAAGCTGCAAAAGTAGCAACTACGGCTTGCTAACAACAAATACTACAATAAACTGTAGCAAACAGTAACTACTACAACATTAAAGCACTAATACAGAAACTAACGGCAGTACAATTGCAGAAAACTAAGAAATAACTGCAACTATAGCATTTTAATTGCATCAAATAATGAAATAATAGTAACTGCAGCACAACAATTAACAGCCATTACAACAACTAAATTGCAACAAAATGGCGACTAATGTAAAAAAAAAAAAGTCGAACGAGCAATGGGACGAGTGCTACGACTTAACTTGATGACCACGAGCATTAGGAAGAAATCAAGCACATGTAAATGACTAGCATGGGCCATTAATAATTTGGAATTGGTAGCAAGAACTAGAATGACATCATGAAAAACAACAGAGATCAACAGATGAGGCATCACGTGACTTACTGTTAAGAGTCTTGGGGATAGAGAGGACTAAATGTACCGACGAAAGGAGAACTCCTCATTTCCATGATGTAGTGCAGTGGCTCTAGCGAAGCTCGAACGACCAGAGGACTCCAACCTTCTTTTGCAGGCATACTCGGGCTTCAAGATGATGGGGTTGGCAATGTTGTGTCTTGGGTGCAGGCTGGCAGGGGTTCGACCAAAGGCAGCTCAGACAGCATAGCAAAGAGGAAGAGGAAGACTCAAGGTGGAGGTACAATGATCAGAGCAGAGCAGAGCAGAGGAGGAAATGTGGAGCTGAGTGATGGAGCATCGATGAAAGCTACTATGAGTGTTTGAGAGCTCTAGGGAAGAAGATGGCTAAGGAATGCTGCTGTCTGCCTCCTACCATGAATAAGCTGGGGAGTGGCTGTTGGATATCTTCAATATCTAAATAAGGAACCAAATATCCCTATTAAGTGTCCATCATGCCACAATACCTAATTTCGTATCTAAGTGGGATATTCCATATCTGACAGTTAAATAATATCCTTTTGATGGAAGGATACATGGGGAAATTTTATTCTGAAAGATCCCTAGTTTTGCCTATGTTACGAAAATGAGGCGAAAAGGCAAATAGGCAATAAAGAAACTAAGAAGAGCACACAGATATACGTGGAAAACTCTTGGCGGGAAAAACCATGGGCAGAGGATAAATGAATTCACTATAGTGAAATTTGGTAAGAGAGGGGTGGAGACATACGATTATCTATTATCTCGTTTTTTCACTTACTCTCAATTTTCTCTCTCACACTGAGAATCCTAAACTCTCCAAATATATAACGTAAGGGAAACCCTAATTACAAAATGTGCTTAAACCAAATAGCGGGCCGGACCCAATAGAATTTGGGTCACAAAATTAATAATTTCCATCTTGACACAAATTCCAATGAAGGAACGGAACGTAAGCCTCCAATCTTTGATGCAGTGGGGCGAGCGGAATTCACGCGAATGCCGAGGAAACGAAAAATGAAAGGGAAAAATCCTCGAATTTTGTTATTCAATATTAAATAAAAGAAACCTTAGACGCTGAACAATAAAATTTACGAAAAGACCCACAAGAAATAGAAATTACAAAAAAAAGCCACTAAAAATGAAAAAACATGACATTGAGGACCTGAACACTAGAATTTGACTAGAAACTACCACAACGCATTGCTTTGCAATGCGTCTTGCTCGGAAGCCCATTTCCATGCAAAAAAATATACTCTTTTGTTGAAAACAAACACCAGTGACTGTTAGGTCAAACCGGTTTCTTGAACTCCTTTTGAACCTTCGGGTGGTCCAATCTGCCCATGAAATTGAATTCCATCTGGATCGCATCATTCCCCCCCAGGTTGAAGGAGATTCGCCCCTGAATCGGACAGGAGGTCATCATCTGATAGTGAGGCTTGTTGGGAACAGCAGCCCCAGGCACCAAATCAATCTAGTTTTGAATATCCCGCATAGGCGGTAGTTCATCGGGTAGGGACTCGGGGAAGACATCAACAAATTTGGTCAGCAGTGGTTGGACCGCAGTCAGAGTATTAGCAATCGGGTCATCGAACTTGTTCAAGAGCACGAAAACGACTCCAGATTCCATCATGGCTTGCTCGAAAGCCGCTCTAGACAAAAGCGTGTTACCGTCCCCAACCCTAGTTGGTTTGCTTGTTAGTAGTAATATCCTTTTTCCCCGGAACAAGAAGGAATACGTGTTTGCTCGGCCGTCATGGATGGCCTCGCGGTTGAATTGCCAAGGGCGCCCAAGTAACCGATGGCATGCATCCATCGGAACCATGTCACAATACATCTCATCAGCCTAGGTAGTTCCAATCGAAAAAGAAACCAGGACCCGATCTGATACGGTGGCTTCTGTTCCTCTCTTCAACTAGGCCAGCTTATACGGTTTAGGGTGTTTCTCTACTCTCAGACTCAACTTTTCCACTGCCAGATTAGATAAAACATTCTTACAACTCCCAGAATCAATAATGAAGCGACAAACCTTACCACCAATTGTGCAGGTGGAAGAGAAGAGAGTCGTGCATCACCAGTCCTCTTCCGGGGCACGAGGACTTAGGACGGTCCAACAGAGCATTAGCAGTGGGCCTACATTGCCCTCAACAATTTCTTCCTTAGCCTTTGCATTCAGATCCTGATCACAGAGCCCTGAATCGAATTTAGCATCCTTGGTCGTGTCATTCACGAAGAGTCCACAGACACTGGGTTTCGCTTTGTGGCACTCAGATTGTCTATCACCGGTTTCTCCACAAGCAAAGCAGCGAATCCCACCGATCGGCTGGTGCTATGGGTTTTCGCCAACCGCGAGAGGCACCTGGTTCACAACCTGTGGACAAGTCGGTCGCGTTTGTTGCGGTGACGAAGAACTGCCATCTTGATGGGGCACAGGTCCACTCGAAATACCAATCCGATGGGCCAACTGCTTCTCAGCCTGCAGTGCTCTCTACTGAGCCTCAGATACCGTCAATGAATCAAACATGTTGAGGACGTCTTGGATCTGCAACTGAAGACCGTCGATATACCTGGTACTAATTGGGTCTATATCTCCATAACATCAGTCCGTGCAAGGAAGTCATAGAACTCACCCGTATACTCATCAACAGATCGGGTTCCTTGGCGAAGGAGTTGGAAGCACTAGTGCAGCTCTCACTCATAGTTATACAGGAGGAAGGCCGCCCGCAGATGTTTCTTGAATTTATCCCACGTGCCGATTTTGGCCTTCCCCATGCGAATTCAGTTCCACTTGGTCTGCTACCACCAAGCCTGAGCACGACCATGGAGCCTCAAAGCCACCAATGCAACTCGTCGGGAATCGGGCACCTCCTTGAATTCCAGAATCTCCTCAACAGTATTCAGCCAATTTAGGAATTTGTCTGCCTAGAGGCTTCCATGAAACTCGGGAATCTCAACCTTGAACCCGGTCTCCCACCGACGATTTGCCAGAGGTAGGTGATTAGGAGGACCGTCGAACGGGTTGCCCTCCAGATCATTGTCTTCTTCCATCACATCCAGAACTACGCGGTCACGGTGCGGTTGAAGCGTCGACGCGTCAAATGCTCGACCTGCTGGCGGAGTTCTGCAACCTCGTCCCTTCGGGCCACCTCATCCCTTCGGGCCACTTCCTCAATCGGTACTTCTGGGACTCGTCTCCTAGGCGGCATGGTGCAGGAGCGATGTCAACTCTAACACCAAATGATGCAATGGGGCGAGCAGGATCGATGATCGCGGATAGATCAAACCTCGTTGATTCACACGAATGTCGAGGAAACAAAAAACAGAGAGGAAAAAAACCTTGAATTATATTATTCAATCAGTCAGACGGCTCAGTAGCCAAATACATCATTAAATAGAAGAAACCCTAGACGCTGAACAATAAAATTTAGGAAAAGACCTAGTATAAATAGAAATTACAAAAAAAAGCCACTAAAAATGAAAAAAAAAACATGAAATTGAGGACCTAGACACTAGAATTTGACCAAAAACAACCACAGCACATTGCATAGCAATGCATCTTGCTTGGAAGCCCATTTCCATGCGAAAAACTGTACTCTTTCGTTGAAAACGAGTACCAGTGAGGACTGCATCAATCTTGGACAAATGCTCTCTCCTCTTCCAAGGAACCCCTACGGGCTCAGGTCTCAACAATGAAGACCAACCAAGTCCAAGCAATGCTCAAACTTGGCTACCGGTAGTGTCTTAGTTATCATATCAGCTGGATTATCATGAGTACTGATCTTGATCGCAACACTATCACCATGAGCAATAACATCACGTACAAAATGATATCGAATATCTATATGCTTCGTTCTCTCATGGAACATCTGATCTTTCATGAGGAAGATGGCATCCTAATTGTCACAAACGATTGTGGTAGCCTACAAGTCTTCACTAAACATGCTGAACAGTCCCTTCAACCAAATGGCTTCCTTACAAGCCTCTGTAATGGCCATATATTGGGTCTCTTTTGTAGACAACACAACAGTAACTTGCAAAGTAGCCTTCCAACTGATAGCACAACCACTAATAGAAAACACATACCCTATAACTGATCTCCTCTTGTCAAAATCTCCAGCAAAGTCAGAATCAACATACCCAATTACTCTATCTCTGGTTCTTCCAAATTGTAAACAAACAGTAGGAGAACCGTGCAAGTATCTGAGAATCCACTGAACTGCCTTCCAATGTTCTTTACCAGGATTTGTCATGTATCTACAAACTGCGCTAATAACATATGATAAATATGGGTGCGAACAGACCATAGCATACATGAGAGATCCCACTGCACTAGAATATTGAACTCGGGACATGTAATCAACCTCATCATCTAACTGTGGAGATAAAGATGAAAATATGAAATGAGCTGCTGATGGAGTATAGACAGGTCTGGCATTCTGCATATTGAATCTGTGAAGGACTTTCTCAGTGTACGGAAACATGTCATCCACATATAAGAGCAAATAAATCAATGAGCCTTCTTGAGACTTTTGAAAATAGACACAATTGTCATAACTGCATCTCTTAAAGCCTTGAGAAATCATAAATGAGTCAAATCTCTTATATCATTGCTTGGGAGACTATTTCAGACCATAAAGGGACTTCTTCAATAAGCAAACATAGTTCTTATTTTCAGAGACTATAAATCCCTCTGGTTGCTGCATGTAAATATCCTCTTCGAGTTATCCATGTAAAAATGTTGTCTTCACATCTAGCTGCTCAAGTTCAAAATCATGCATTGCTACTATGCTAAGTAAAGCTCGAATTGAACTATGTTTTACCACTGGAGAGAACATCTGTGAAATCCATACCTGGAACCTGACTGTAGCCTTTAGCAACTAGCCTTGCCTTATACCTGGCTTCTTCAACTCCTGGTGTCCCTTCTTTTCTTTTGAACACCCATTTACAACGAATGACTTTCTTACCCTTAGGCAATTTAACCAATTCCCATGTGTTATTTTTGTGGATGGACTCTATCTCTTCTTGCATAGCAATCATCCACTTGCCAGAATTATCACAACTAACTGCCTCTGAATAATTGGATGGTTCTTCACCATAATCAATACCTTCTACTACATTCAATGCATAAGCAACCAGGTCAGCTTCAGCATACCTCCGAGGAGGTTTAATATCTCTCAGTGGTCAATCTTTAGCAATCGAGCGTGGCGGTGGTATTGCCGTTGCTCTTTATTGCTGGGGGGAGTGGGTAGGTTAGGAGATCGTTGGCAATATTTTTTTTCAATTTGGAAGGGCAGCCATTGGTCATTTGACCGTTGGCAATGACTTTTTTTTTTTAAATTTCAAGGAACCAGTCTGGGCCAGTCCGGTTCATGGTTCCAGGCTGGTCTGAGTCACTGTTCTAGTCCGGTCCGATTCTACGTCCAAAACAAGCCAATTCGGTTCCTGTTCATCGGGTCGACTTCACTGACTCAAACCATAACGAAGCCTTAACCCATAAGGGTTGAGGTCAGTTACTGTTCGTAACCGGTTCGAGCCGGTTCACGATTCATGCAGGCCAGTTCCGATCCGGTTAGCTCGGAACCGAACCGATTAACACCACTAGACAAAATTATTGGTAGCAAAATTCTAAATTTTATCAAATATTAAAATATCTCATGTATTTTTCAAATATTAACTATGTATTATGTCATTTGCATTGTCAAGCCCTTCTATTATATAAACGGAAACACCTCTTTCACTTTGTGGATCCAGTGCAGCCAAGAGAAAAATTTTTCTCCAACCAAATGCATCCCAGACCATAGCAAAGCAGGACACTGATGTGTAAATCATATGTAAGTCATATTGTCTATAAAACTAACTATTGATATATGAGTGTGTATGCATGAAATTTGGTATTTTATTTTATTACTGATTAAAACATAAAAAATTGCTTTCAACATACCATATCCCTCCTGTGAAGTGAGTGCAACAAGTATGCTTTTGGAAGAAATACAATTTCCTAACCAAGCAGATATTGAAGAACCTTTGCAGAAAAGACCATGAAATATGTATGCATTTTTCTTATTAAATTTGTTTATTCATATTTGTCTTACTTCCATGCTTTTAACTATTACAAAATTTCTGAAATCTTACTTCAATTCCTATTAGGATCATCAAGAAAAAGAAAAAAGATTAGAGACCGATGATGGAATGATCAAAAATATGTTTTGGCATCTTTTATCATTCCTACTATAGTAGTAGTAGGATCATAGCACTCAGTTTTTTGTTAAAGACTGACAGGATTACAAGACCATTTTTTCTTTTATTTGGTTTTTTTACCTTTGATGTATAGTGACTGTAGCATTGCTTTAGCTAGTACTACCATTTTTATATCCACAGGTTGTTGGTATAAAAAATAAGTAGCATACAGTTGTAGTGAAAAACAATACTTCATTGGTCTTGCGTATTCCTAAGATTGATGAGTGTATATTCTTGACTATCATTTTATTTTGAGAAATCATAAATATTTGTGTTTACAATCTGTCTTCTCCTGCTACAAAGCACGAGTCTTTAGTATGCATAAAGACGCAACACATTCGATTTCTCCTCCCCCTCACTCGACCAATCTAGTCATGGCCACGGGCTGACCAAGAACTATGAGGGGGCGGTTCTGCACCGGTTCCTCCCTTTGAAGGAATAGGAACCGTCGGTTTCGAACCGGAGCTGGAATTGTAATCATTGTCTTCAAATCGTAACCAAAAATTGAACAGAAAAATTAAAAGACGAGGTCAATCAATTTAGAGTAAATAATTATTTTGGTCTTTGATATTTTATCCGATCAACAATTCAATTCCCAATCTTATTTTTGTCACCAATTTTACTCAAACATCCATCATTTTACCACCATGTTAGTATAGCCGTTAAAATGTCATATTGGCATCTACTTGGCATAACGGTGTTAAATTTATATTTTTTAAAGTATAAACTTTCACTTTGATCCCTAATATTTTTGCAAACCAACAATTTAGTCCCAAGCTTTTGTCACCACAGTTTGACCCAAACATCCAATATTTTACTATCACTTTGTTGAAAGGGAAATAGTTTCATTAATCACTTGTGATCACTTTACATTACTATCACTTTAATCACACCATCAATATATTGTTAGAAATTCGACATGGCTCCAAACCACGTTAAAAATACTTTTTATTTTGAAAATTTCTCATCTTCCTTAACCTGTTTGAAAAGTATGAGTTATCATGTACAAAAAAGAGTATCCCTCTACTCATGAAGTGTTGCATTTGCCTATTGATGGCCCGATCAATTATTCCATTTACGTAAACATACGCCCTTCCAATGTCTCCCTATTGGTTGTGGATGAATATTCTGAAAAGTTTGATATGCTCAAAAAGATAGGGATCGTCAATGCACTATTTTTGTATATAGCAATGGCCAGTGGTAGAAAATGTAAGATCAATTTGGACCTTAAGAAGTATTTTGAGCAATTGCACAAGTGGGAGAAGCATAAAGAGTTTACTAGTATAAGGTTACTAAGATGTTAGAAGAAGTAGAAGTACAAGAGAAACATATCACTGGAAATCAAAAGTTGAATAGTATAAGTTCACTTGCAAGGGACCTGAGGATAATGAGGTTTTATATAAAGACAATGGAAAATAAAGTAGGTAGTTGGTTAGGCCATCAACTGACAAATGCATTACCCCTTGAGTAAAGGAATCGATTGACCTTTTTGGTATTTGATGGCTAAGACTTTTCCAAACAAATTGAGAAAAATGAAGAAAGCCATTAAAATGAAAGAAAGATAGAGTTAGAGAAGAAAATTGAGAGTTTGGATAAGTAGAAATGTATTTGAATGACAATTTTCTGAGTAATTTGATTAATGGCAAGAGGTATAGAGGAATTATAAGTTTTGAAAATAAAAAGAGTTTTAATGTAATTTAATCCCACATCGATTTTAAAAAGAAAATTGAGGTATGATTAAAGTGGGAGCAAAATAGTTGATATTTAGATCAACTTTGTGGCGAAAAAAGTTTGGGTGCTAAAATATTAGTGATCAAAGTGAAAGTTTACAATTAAAAATATAAATTTAATGTTGCTATGCCTTGCGGATGCCACATAGGACTATTTTGAAGCATTTTACCAGCTATACTAACGGGATGGTAAAATGATGGATGTTTGAGTCATATTGGTATAAAGAAAGATTTGGGATTGAATTATTGATCAAATAAAATATTGGATACCGAAGTGATTTTTTACTCACCAATTTATATATATAATTATTTTTTAAAGACAATGTATTTTTATTTGTTAATTCATTTTCATTATAATTTATTATTATTTCTTCAAATAATTTATGTATTATTCTTTTACAAAGTTGCTGAATTGGCTAAAACCGGACGATTCAGAATCAGCAATCCTGAAATGATTACAACTGGACGGTTTTGAACTACCTTAAGAGCAGTTCAGGGCCAGTTTCATGCCTCCATGGAACTAGATTGTATATATTTTCTAAAATATTTATATAATTTTCTACATATTTTTTAATTTTTATACTTTCTTAAAATTTTTTGTATTTTTCAAAATTTTAAAGCTTTTTTTTTTATATTTTATAAGCATTTACTTTATATATATATATATATTTATTTTATTCCATTTAATAATAATTAAATGACTCGTCACGTCAACAAATATGCATGCGCTGCGTCAACAGCTACATAAGTAAAAACTAACGGCGTTAGTTCAAATTGAACGGAATGTATCATGTGAGAATAATTTTGAAACATTTTGTACCAGTTAAGAACAAAAATTTCTTCTTATACCAATTTGGAACCTCTCCAAAACTTTTTGTACCATTGGTGCAATTCCCCCATAGCTACGCCAATCCAAAAGTTTCAGATAAATTCTTTGCTTTTTTTTCCTAATGCTAAAATAACATTAAAATAATTTTAAATTGAAAAACTTTTTCTCGAAATTTTGAAAGTGCTCGAAATTTTAAATATTTCTAATAAAGTCTTTACTTTCTTTATTTAATTTTTCACAGTTTAGAAGTTAATTGTTTTTTAAAATTGGTTTCTTTTCCTTTTATATAAATTCATTATCTTATTTTTTAATTTAACTTTATTTTATTTTTAAATTATAACTTTTTATAATCTTTATATGAAATTTTTCGGGTTTATTAATGAAAATTTTTCCTATTCTTATTCTTATTTTTATTTTGATTTATGAACGAAAAAATTCATTGGTTGGTGAGATGAAGGGAAAATTTTCATTGGAGGGACGAAAAAGGGTGGAAGGAATAGGATTAGCAGGAATGATAGGAATGGGAGAAAGAGTGGAATGTGTTGTATACATATATATATATATATATATACTAGACGCGAATCCGTACTACGTACGGAATTTGATTATTAAATTATACTTTTTATTTTCCATATTTTCTTATATTTTACAATTATTATAAATAAAAAATATAATATATAATTAAAAAAAGAAAATAAGAGGTCAGTTATGCCAACCGTGCATCGCACGGGTCGAGTGGCTAGTGTTTACCCGAATCACCAAGTTCACTGGTACTTCAATGTTCGATTGTGCTCACCGTGCGTAGCACGGGTCCTGTAGCTAGTATTACTTAAGGGAAGAGACCATCTTTGGGGTCACTTTTTCCTTTCCCAAAATACCCGTAATTGAAATTTTACCAGCCTTCGATTGAAACGGCAATGGTCATAATCGTAAATTTGACATGTATGAACTACCCAGTTTCCACCATTTCCTCTCCCACAACTCCTCTCTCCTCTCTACTACATTCTTTTTTCTTTCTTATATATTTATTTTTAATTTATACATTTCATTTCGCACTCTTTTATTAGTGATTCATACATATAAATTACAAATTTCATTTTCATTCTACAATCTACTGTTATAGTTATCTAATTTAAAAGTTAAACATATATTATTTTTACTAGAATAGTTGATTGTAAATAATTACTTTTTTTAATCGTGTATGAATAATATCTCTAATAATTTTTACCGAGAAAATACATTCGTGCCAAGCACGGGTAGCCATCTAGTATGTGTGTATGATAGAGCGGGAGAGGGAAAAGGTGAAAAACTGAAAAAGTGATGTGCAGACGGGGGAGAGGAAGAAAGATGGAGAGGGCGGGGGTGAGAGATTTATTTTATTATTTTATTATTTTATTATATTTTATATAGTAAATTGTCTGTTAAATCACAATGTTTAGCCAAATTCCCTTTTTTGTTACGAGTTTCAAAAATACAAGGAACGGTAAGATGTTTTCCTTTTTTATGAAATAGCAAGGAGTTAACCTGCTAGATTTTCTGTTAAATGCTGACATGATAGTTGAATTCTCATTCTTTATTACTACTGTGTCTTTTTTATTTATACACAGACAAATAAATAAGAGAATTTAACAGATTTTTTTTGTAAATCGATTTCAGATTTTTATAAATCTGCTCTGACACTAGGTTAAATCTTTTGGTTGATTGTTAAAGAATGAACTCATATTTGCATAACTGCCTAAAGTAACAGTTGATTTATACTCATATAAGTTATATTCTAGAATTTCTATTGTTTGTCCGATACATGACTTAATTTTTAATAGTTTCTCTATTACAGTATAATAAAAACACCATGTCAACAATAAAAATACGAAGTTAACATGTCACAATAGCAATTAAATGGAAACTTTTAATGGAGTAACTCCGACATTTTGTCAAAAAAAAAAGGAATCAAGATAAAGAAGAAAATTTCATTAGTGTCATGATTTTTCAGGTGATTTATTCCATTTTAAATTTATTTTTTATGTTATATCAGTACTATTGTCATGTAGAGTTCTAATTACTATCATGTCACAGTGTCACAATAACAAATTTAACCGATGTTAGTAAAACGTTGATTGTTTGTTCTAAAATATTAAATTATAAAAATATTTTGTAGCACGTCATGATAAAACGTTTGGCTTATTAAAAGTTTTTTTAGCAATTATGCATTTTTCCCGTGAAGGGTACCAACAATCCTCTCTAGACGGGTGGGACCGCCTTCTCACACTCTAATCAAGCACTCACCCTTTTCTTCATTTTTTCGGAGACTTCATTTTTCAAGGTTCTCACTTTTCAATTTTTAAAACCGAACAAAACTAGATGAGATGGATACCTGATTTTCCAACAAGTGGGTCGTAGGGGACTGGGAGTGCATACAAACTGGTTCGGGATGAACAGACCGAAATCGAATTTAAAAAAATCGGTTCCGCTTGAACAAGTTCTATTTAAATTCAATTTTTAGAATAAAATTCAGTTCGGTTAATTTATAAGTTCAATAAATTCAATAAACTGGTTCGAACCAAGCCGAACCGAACCGTTTTCTAAATATAATAATAATAATAATAAGATATACGTAATCTGTCATCAATCAATAGAGAAGCTAGAAGCCTCCAATCTCTGAAACCTCACCATTCATCTGCGGCCCCCATCATCGATGAATCTTCATCGACTCCGTCTTCAGTCCCCTTCTTCGATGAAGACTCATTGCCTCGTCGCCCCATCTTCGACGCTTCCTCTTCTCTTTCTCCACTCAATGACCCAAATAATAAATTGGAAACCCTACTTTTTCTTACTTAAAAGAATGATGGAAGTGGAGAAGCAAAAAAACTAGATCGAAGCACCCACCGGAGGAAAACGTGGTTACATATAGAGACAAGAGGGTGCCACTGGAGATGCTGGTCCTGCTTTCGATGCTGTCGGACATGGTGGTCCTGCGCGGTCCTTGTTCTTCTGACATCGTCCTGCTTTGTCGTTGTTGTTGAAGACGATGATGTTGCATGGTCTTCTTCCGAGGCTGTCAAAGACATACTCCTGCTCAAGGCTGCCGGCATCATATTCATCCTCATCCTCCTCCTCTTTCATTGATTCTGTGCATTACTACATTTTAAAGTTCTTCTCTTTTGGGCTTGGGTAAATAGTGGAAGCCTTATGGGCTGACAATAGCCCATGGGCTAGCTGTTGTTTTCAAAAAAATCAAAGCGGTTCAATTCGGTTCAAAATTAAATTGAATCGAATTCTAAACAATTCGATTTGAACTGATTAATCGAACTGGTTTAAAGTAATCAATTTTTTTTCTCATAAAAAGTAATAATTTTTTCTTACTATATCGACTCGAATCTATTATGATGGTTCGGTTCGGTTCAGAACCGGTTTGGGGACCGAACCGGTTCTTGCACACACCTAGTGGGTCGCGTGCCAGTCTGATTTCAAAAAGTATTGTAGAGACCATGTTATGTCTCCAACTTACTCCACTTACACCTTATGTCTTTCATTAGAAAAAAAGTGTTAGTGTACATGGGCATGGACACATAGACTTCTAGATATCTGTCTTTTTTTTTACATGAGAAATCAATTTCATATTTGATAAATAATATCTTAAAATTTAATTTATAAGAAAATTTAGTATTACAACTTATAAGTTTAGACTTTTATGTGGATATAAGCCTAAACTCTTATGGGTTAGGGCAAGGTGGAAATAATGTAAGCTCTAGATCAAAAGAAAATGCTTAACTTATAGCCAATTTATCAAGTACAGAATAGAACATTCGACTCAACTTATAATTGTTAACTCGATAATGGAATGGAAAGCCCGCCTCATGGTCATGTGTCCCCTCGCCCGAGTAGAGAAAAAATGCCCTAGTCGAGATCGGTTGTTGATGGTGTATGTTTAAAAGAACATGACAAATATAAGTCACTTTATCACATGAAAGCTGGTGTTGAATAATTAATCTCACATCAGATAAATAATAAATTAAAACATGATACCACGGCCTATAAAATTAAATTTAAGTGGATATAAATTTAATTTCTTACTAACCATGTGAATATTTTTACAATAATCTAATAAAAGTCCAAGTTTCAAGTCAAATCAGATTTTAGAATTTTCACGACTAA
>JAOYND010194426.1:0-16250 GCA_025802135.1 Lagerstroemia fauriei
GCTTGCTTGACGATTGCCATATCAATTACTCTGACACTAGCCCGGTTGCTACAATGGCCTACGATGATACCAGCCAGTTGGAGCCTATTAATATCGAGGATGGGAGGTAGATATTTTCAGGATGGACTTTGCATGTTCTAACGTATCTTGTATTTCTTGAAACTTTTTTTGCTATTATACTTTTGTGTTCTATGTTAAGAATGTCTGGCATCAAGCCGGATACCCGTGAGACTTGAAAACCTTGACAAATGAGTAGAAATCGTGAAGGAAATATATATATATATGTTATTTTAAATTTGAAATATTCTGCTTTCATGTAATCTTATATCAAATCAAATTGGGCTATTTACCTAGGGAAATGTCCGATATCTTTTTTGTTGTATTTGGTCTACATAGAATCAAAAAGAGTATTGTAAGACAAGGTAATCAATTTTGTAAATGATCTTCCCAATAAATTTCTTGGCAACACTGAGATATTAGAACTTGAGAGAATGAGTTTAAAACTATGTTATAAAGATGGATTGTAACAAGGGGTTGGGTACGGGATCGGGAATCTGTGAAATTGTAATCTCCTATTTTAAGTTAGTGGATTGTTTGCTCTGTGCCATGGAGGTTTTCCTCACGATAGGGTTTTAGTATGTAATTCTAGTGTTGTGTTTCTCTTCTTACTTCTCAGTTCTTTTCACCGTTGTCACTCTCAATATTTTGATACAGTCATAATCCCAACATTCTAATATTCCATATGGAGAAGAGACAATTTCAGGGAGGGAAAAGGGATCGAAGGTACGGAGAAAGTCTTGCATGTAACGGTGTCACCGTATGACACCAATTTTATGAAATCAAGTTATTTTTAGGGTTATTTTTCTTCTTTAAGGTTTTATTAAAAAAATATTAAAAATAAATGAATTCTATCGCCGGGTGACACCACGTCAACGTTGCCACGTAATATATCTGTTTAGGTTCCATGCATTGAATTAGATATTCTACTTTTGTATTACCACTTGAACCACATATGCATGTTGTACACTGTTCGCATATTTCCCATATTTTTTCCATTGCGAATACTGATTCTAATTTCTCGACTCCCTTAAGCTGTTATCAAAGGTGACTAGCCCTCTGTTCAATCAGCTGGATCGGCTTCAGCTCAAAGACAACTTTTATTAGAACCATCTCAAGTCAAAAGTGTGATATATAATTCAAGAGACCGACATGCATGTGAGTAATGTAAACCTATACGTCAGCTATGAGTTTATTTATATATATTTACCTTGTTACTGCCACTGCTGCTATTCATTTGATGGTTAGCTTCAACAACAATCGTATTCCTCCTGTATCATCTTCTTGCAGTGAAGACAGAGCAACCAAGATACCTCTTACGGCTGCGGGAATGCTAGAGAAAGCTCAACCTGCTGAACCACTTGGTACCATCACGTAATAACTTATAATATAATATATGAGCATACTGGCCACGACAATGTAT
This sequence comes from Lagerstroemia fauriei, assembly GCA_025802135.1. Classification (NCBI taxonomy): domain Eukaryota; kingdom Viridiplantae; phylum Streptophyta; class Magnoliopsida; order Myrtales; family Lythraceae; genus Lagerstroemia; species Lagerstroemia fauriei. Next base: position 1,481 of record JAOYND010194426.1, read on the forward strand.
GACGTAAACTCGCACCCATCTCTGGTAGTCTCTCCACCGACGTAAGCCCTCAAATAGGATAGTATCCTCCCAGCCCAAGTCGTCGATTTCACCAGTGGTCTGCTCATACATCGCATAATTCAACATACACGTTCTGATTAAGCGTTCAGTGCATGGCATGCATAATTATCATCTGATACAGTTGTTATATCCTTGGTATGCAGCATCTCTCATAACCTATGTAAAGGAATATTCTTATCATTTTAGATACAATGGTTTTATTCTCAAGCATTAACATTACCCATTCACATATAATTATTATTTTTGAAAAAAATACCGGAAGTCCTATATGTTTGACGATTTCTACAAGTGAGTCCCAAAATATTTTAAAATGATAAATTAAATCCTATATGTTTGCATGTTTTACAATATCGAATCATTTCTGTTACCTAACATTACTTTAAACTGACGTGTTTCAACGCCAAAGGAGGTCATTTTTGGTACCACCTTTCCTTGACCTTCAACAGCAGAAGAGGCTGAGTTTCCCATGAAGATCTTCTCTCTATTGACCTGCTCAAAGGTTGTAGGTTTACTTCTGAAACCATAGCAGAAAGGTTGATGTTGGATACGTCCCGAGATATGGCATCAACCACATTGGCCTCGAGGTTTCTTCTTCTTGGGAAGCCAACAATCAATAGACCTGTGGCCCTTCTTGCCACAATTGAAGTATTTTCCTTGGAATTTTGGCTTGGAAACTCCTCTTTTAGTCCCGATCTTGGCCTTATTTTTCATGGGCTTTTGCCCATACTCGACCACATTGGCCTTGGCAACACTTGCAGTATAAATGTTCTTATCAAACCCCTATTTTCTTCTTCTATACGAAGTCTAATGATGAGGTCATCCAGCGACATTTCCTTGCGTTTGTGCTTCCGGTAGTTCTTGAAGTCCTTCCATGCTAGCGGCAACTTCTCTATAATTGTAGCCACCTGAAAGGTTTCACTCACAAACATACCTTCTACATGAATCGCATGGAAGATTACCTGATCCCCTTGCACTTGATTGACCATTGTTTTGAAATCCACCATCTTATAGTTGAGGAACCGTCCGACGACAAATTTCTTTGTGCCGACATCCTCTGTCCTATACTTGCGGTCTAAGGAATCCCACAGTGTCTTCGCTATCTTCAATGTACAATACACATTATACAACGAATCGTGCACTCCGTTCAAAACGTAATTTCTGCACAGAAAATTAGAATGGTTCCAGGAATCAACAGCTTGAGCAGCTTGGATATCTAATTGTTCCTCAGGAAGCTTGGGAGCCTCTCAGTCAAGAATCGAGCAAGGTTCATGGTGGTCAAGTAGAAGAGCATCTTCTGTTGCCACCTTTTAAAGTTCAACCGATTGAACTTCTCAGATTTCCTACTGTGGTTAACAGGAACCACAGCAGGCACGGAGCCTGTGCCTCCTAGAGGCATGACTAGCAGCAACCACGGTTGGGGTGCTATTAGTAGCCATCTGAGATAAAAAAGACAAGCAGATGAGCCTTAATATTGTAGTCCCGAATATAATAATATAATCTCGATGACCACAATTAGAGGATGAATAATATAAGTAGAAATAATTTTGATTCTTTCTTTGGGCATGAAATCGTGCTAGAAAGACTTTATCGTAAAGAAAAGGAATAATTGACTAAAAGAAGAGAATACAATAGTATAAAAATGTTACTGATCGTCGAAACCTATGGTGGTCGCAGTTACCTTAAGATTTATTCCCCCTCTCGGTTGTGTTGAGGACACCTGGACATCAGTCTCCTAGGATACGACGACTGCATAGCTGTACTTGAAGCTCCAAGGCGAAGTGAATAGAAATTGCACACTACCGAAAATAATGCAGGACAAATAGAGGGAGGAATATTTCGTAAAACTAATTTTATAGAGAGAATGAAGATTGTCGGTCGAATGGCGCACAATATGTTTGCTTACGAAGAATTCCTTATTCTTCAATGCTTCTTATTCTCCATGCACACCACTTATTTATATACAAAGGAGTGGAGGTGCCGGCACACTTGGAGAGTTAAGACTCCCAATGATTGCCTCCATTATACTTAAATGATTGACATGAAAACTCTCCTGCGAATGCAATGATTTAATCTCAAATGATTGAGGAAATTAAGAGGAGCATAGGAACAATCCATTTGTGTATGTGGCCACGTTCATCCACACAAATGCAATTTAATGGACATTCATCGATGCTCCACGAGCGAACAAACTTATCCCGTATTCATATGAGATTTTAATCCCATATAATTTTCTCGGATTTCATGAGAAACAACTTCTCATTCACATATTTTATTCATGTCATTTGTGCCAATTTTCCAACAATATCGAGGAGAGTCTCAACGTAATGTCCCACGATGCATCTGTCTAGTAGAAGCGAATCGTCTCTGAGGAGATTTAGCAAAGAATCCAAGCTTCCTTGAGCTGCTGCTTCATAGAGCCTCTTGTCCATTATTTTCTCACCTATTCGTGTTTTAGTTAAAATTCACAAGGAGCTATGATCATCCTCAAAGAATATATATATACTAGCCACCCGACCCGTGCGATGTATGGTAAGCATCATCGAACACTAAGTGAACAGTAAATTTATTGATACACGTAAATTTAGATGAGACGTGACGGACATGAATAACCTGTAACTTATTGATTGATCTCTACTATCACTCACATGAGAATATCCAGTGCCAAGCATGAAGAATTGAAAGTCGATGTAAATGTCGTACGGAAGCAATAGAACTTAATTGAAGTCCATACAACTTAAATGTAATACCAGAGTATCAGCAAGTATTTGATTTAGTTTTGCTTCCCTTACCTCTTAGCAATTATCGATTTCCAAAGTCCCATAACCTTATTGACGTTCTGAACTACATTGAATGATTACTGGAAAGAAATGCATTCCATGATATTGGCCATTCTTACCGATTTCATTTCTTCACATAGCTCTATGGCATGCCTGAATCTCGGGTTAACGTGTTAACTTGTGGAGAAACTGTAATTTTAATTGAGTATGAAAATGTTAAGGGATAATATAATACGGAAGCTAAGCAAATGAAATTACTAATCGGCCAATTAAAATTTATCAAAACATCTAAAGTCTATCGTTTAACTTAGGAGAGAGGATAGAGAGGTCATGGTAATAGATGAAGAGTAAGGAGATTGATAAAAAAGTGTGAAGAGGAAAGAGTTCTATTATCAAACCTACCAAAGAGCTATTCCTAATCAACTGCTAAATGTTGTTTAAATAGATAGAAAATCACAGAGAGATGGTGAAAGATATTTGGTAACTTAATCACAACAATAATTAACTTATCTGTTGACGATAATATTCAATGACAATTTTTTTCTATTTAATCATAATAGTAACTAACTTATTTGCTAAGATGAAGGATCTACCACAGAAAATTGCAATGATATTGAGAATCAATGATTGTGCCACAGAAAATGACTTTTTTAGTAAATTCAAAAAGAGATCCGTAAAAAAACTGACTTATATATCTAATTGCATTTATTAACAATTGATGATCAAAGTTACCAAAGATATTTGGTAACTTAATCATAATAATAACGAACTTATTTGTTGATGATAATATTCAATAATAGATTTTTTTAAATAATAATAGTAACTAACTTATTTGTTAAGGATAATAGTATCAAGAAACAATATTTTCCATGAAAATCGCAATGATATCGAGAATCAATGGTGTATTACAAAAAACTGTTATTTTAGTAAAATCCAAAAGGAGATTTGTAAAAAACTAACTTACATCTATAATAACGTAAATTAGGGAGAGATTGGATGAGAAATTTATGGCAACTTAATCACAATTGTAACTAATAATATGCTAAAACAAACTAAGAAAAAAACTAAAACAACTTTATTTGAATGAAAATCACAATGATCTTTAGAAAAATTTAGAGTGGAGTGCATGTAAAAAAACATGGAACCAGTGACCAATCTGAAACACTGAACCAATAAATCACTTACAAAGGATAATTACTCACTGGCTTCATTTTTTGCGTTACAAAATGACTTATTTATCGATGACGATTTCTTCAGAGATCAGAAAGAGGAAAGACACCGACCGAGAATCACCATTGAGGACGGCTAGCGGCTAGCCCTTGACTTCGAGGGGCCCCGGGCCCCTACACAACAAATAAATGCAAAAAAAAAGAGATTAGAAAGTGCTCTAGAACATGGATCTAGCAATAGAAAGTAGCAAAAAGCCATCCAATTCGTCAGCAAAGACGCAAACTTTAATGACATGAAAATCAGCACAGCCTCAAACAATCAGTGTACACAACTCCATATTAAGATCAGATAAGAATCCAAGTTATTTTACCTCTTTACAACCATTGATCATTTGTTGATCGAATTTCTGACACTAATCATTGGAGCAGTGGAAGCGCAATCATTCAGGCTTTTCATCAAACGGATTTAGTGGGCAATATTTATGAAAAAGACAGAAAATAGACACAGATAAAGAAGGACCTTAGTCTCCTTCTCAAGCAATCGAATGAGTGATGCTGTTGCCAAGAGACGAAAGTGCAGTGATGGAACATTGTTGATTTGTTCATCAAATTTCTGACACTTATAACTGGAGTAGTGGAAGCGATATCATTCAGGCTTTTCATCAAACAGACACAGTGAACAATATTTATGAAAAAGACAGAAAATAGACACAGATAAAGAAGGAACTTAGTCACCTTCTCAAGCAATCGAATGAGTGATACTATCGCCAAGAGGACGAAAGTGCAGAGAAGAAACGCCGTTGATTTGGCCATCTGAAATCCAAGCGAGTGACAATTCCGCTCTTCTTGCGAAACGTGCAGCACCGAGTAGTGGAACCCGGCAAGCTCCTCTGATGGTCTCACTTCTAGTGAGCCTCGATGGGGATGAGCAGACCCGGTGTCCCTTCCCAGTGGTGATTCGAGTTCCAACCGAGGGGCTCACTTTGCCTCAATGGGGATTAGCGAACCCCGTTGTCCCTTCTCGGTGGTAGTTCGAGTTCTGATAGAAGGAGACACACGAAACAGCGTCTCTACGGGGCTAACTTCAGGAGCTTACCGACGATCGGAGGCTTGGCGAGAAACTGTCTTAGGTGAGCGGCAGAAGAAACTATTTCAGAGTTAGTGGGTGAGTCGGGCATGGCAAAAAGGCAAAATAAACCTTAAACAAATGTTTATTTAATAAATAGAACTAAGGGTATTTCTGGAACAAAAAAAAACACAAAAACTGCAAAAGGTTTGCAAATAATAAGAGATATATATGTAGACCTTGGAGGTGACCTCATGTATAATCGTTTACTTTCTGGTATCAATATTTTTTTATATATGTTTTTCTACCACTAATAAAATATTCTTTTAATAAAGTTCATATCATAAAATATAATTATTTAGAGTTTATATTCAGACTCAACCCGGCTTATTTAATCACTCGAGGGCTTATTTAATCTCACGTCATATTCAAAATCTATTGAATTAAGACTGATTCAAATTCGAAATCGACCAATGCAAAAAAGATTAACACTCTTCGAATGATGGATCTTCTCTACTATTTTACAGGAATCAAATCCAAAGTCTTAACTAGGGGAAGTTATATCGAACTATGTCAACCTGCTCATTTTGATAATATATTGTGTTCTTAGTTAAGACAATTGTTTGACACATTTTTCAGTACCTCATCAGTTGATTAGATAAACTTAGTGGGGGCAGAATACTAAATTGCCTATAATTTTGATGATTATGATGTGCACGTATAGAGATGCACGTTGAGAGTTATCGATCGACACAAAAAATCAATAAGAAAATATGTTATTTAAAACAATTCCATACCTGTGACCCAAAAATAATAGAAGAAGAAGAGGAAAAATTATATCTTTTTTGATTTGTCAGTTCTTCTAAATTAGTCCTATAAGTTTATAAGTGACATCTTCAGTCTTCAATATTTGTCCCGTTACACATGTAAAGTTCATTTGGAGACTGACATTAAGTTGCCGCTGAATTGTTACTAATACCGTTAATTCCTTTTATTTTGCCGTCAATTCGTGTGACCTGGCACAGGGATAATTACACTAGCGGTACATAACCTTTTCGAAATGTTTCATGTTAGTACAAAACCTTTTTTTCGTTGCATTTTGATACAAAACCTTTCAAAGTGTGTCACTTTAGTACATTCCGTCAATTTTGACGGACTCAAAAATCTGACATGGACGTCACACAAGCATACATACTGACGTGGCATGCTGATATAATTTTTTTAAAAGAATAAACATACTGATATCGTTAGTGAAAAGTTGACGAAACGTACCAAAGTGACACACTTTGAAAGGTTTTGTACCGAAATGCAACAAAAAAAAGGTTTTGTACTAACATGAAACATTTCTAAAAGGTTTTGCATTGCTGGTGTAATTATCCCAACTGGCACATGAGTTAGTATTTTTCATATTAAATATATGACATGACGTCAAACAGTTAAAAAAAAGTTTTATGGCCTATATAAATTTTAAGCGATTTTCTAAATTAGAAAAATTAACATGACAATTTGTGTCCCGACCCGACAACCAGGCTATACTGAAATCAATCTAATTGATCTAAAAATAAAATAAGCATCGCAAATCCAACCCAAAAAAGTTGATTTCATTTTCTTGTTCACTACCAGTTAAACCGAGAAAGAAGAGCTTGCCAAAATAGAACTACGTCAGACAAATTAACAACACAAAATGATGGTTTAATGTTATTAATGACACGTTAGTAACATACCAAGGGCAAGTGACAGAATGAATTTAACCTTTGTAACAGAGAAAATATTTAAAATTGAAAACGTCACATTAAAACTTACAGGATTGATTTAGGAGAAATGACAAACTTTTAAGACCAGCGGAGCAGTTCTCCCAACAAAAAGATGTAAAAAAAGATACAATATCATATTGACGAAAACTAAACTTAGAATTCTTGATTTTAAATCGAGAGCGTTATATTTCAACCTGATCCTTCTTCTCATTAGATTTCATCCCATATTAACTTAAGCTTTTCGAGTAAATAGTTCACTATAGAAACCTTTTAATAAGATTAGATTACTTTAAAAAAAAAAAAAGAGACCTGGCAGCATTGCGGTGGACTTAATTTGTAAGTTAAAAAAAAATTGCGGCCGACTTTTTGAGTCAAAAAATAATTCATTATTTTGATAATAATAAAAAACGACAGGAGGTACACTGAGTCATTTGGAATGCATTTGTCAGACAGCCAATTTTGATAATATATATTTTACTTAAATTTCTCAGGGGTCGAATTTTTCATTTGGTATGTGCAAGTATATAAGATAAATTCGGAATCGGTATAAATCTATCGTATCAAGTAAGTTCCTGTAAATCCAAATGAATACATTCATGTAGAATTAGTAAAGAAATTAAGAAATCGGTTAAAATAAATCGGACACCCAAACCAGGCAGCAATGGAATAAATGGGATGGATGGGCTCAGCCCTCTCTTTGCGTGAAGTACTCTTAGTGTTGGATGAAGTGTAAACTACTATGTGCAGTTTGCTCAGCTAAGCCAATGTTCCGTTACTGTAACAATTAAAATTATGAGGGTTCGGAAATAATTCAATTGTTATGATGAGAAGAAAAATATGAATAACTTCTTTTTCTTCTTCTTCCTTTTTTTTTTGTATAAAGGATGCACAATAGGCGTAGAAGGGATTAGAGGAAATAAGGAATAAATGGGCACATGCAATCCCACTTGTAAGAATCATAACTCGGACTTCTTGGTCTCACGTTGAGAACATTATCCAACTGTACCTGGCCCTTTCTCACAAGTAGCTTCTTAGAGTATGTGATTTTTCGGTAAATCAAATATGAAGAATAAGCATAAATTTTAAAAAACTGAGTGTTGACCAAAAAGGTGGAGAGAGAGAAAGTTGGTATAATTGATACTTCTTTCATCCTATGACTTAGAGATTCTGGATTCGATCTTACCGGTAGGATTTTCCTGTGCCCTTTTCAGGGGTAGAGAGAAAGTAGGAAGAAAAGTGTGAGAGAAAGCAGGAGTAGAGAAATATTAAGTAATTACGTATTTGCAAGTTTATTATCATGATCCTTAGTTTTTTTTAATCTAACGGTTATTAAAAATTGAATTTTATGTGCTAATAGATATATTAGAAAGGTAAAAAAGATACCAAAGAGTGGAGTTTCTCTGATATATTATATAGGTATACATATATACCCATACACGAAAAACACAATTAAGACCCGACGTTAAAAAGAGGTTGTCACTTCACATACAACAACGATCTTCACAGCGTAATAGAATTTCTCACCTTGATGGGAACTTAGGACTTTGTCCAAGATTCCTCGTAAGCAAATCAACAGATCGACTGAGTGCACCGCGTAATGTACTCTTCCATGAGCACGTGAAACATGTCAAGAAAGAAATGACCGAGAGTTTTCATCATCATTTTTTTTTCCTGAATTCAAAGGAAGGCAGCAGTAGTGGTGTTGACATTAGAATCCCACATCAACCAGATTAAGAAAGAAACTTGGGTTTATGAGAATTGGGTACCATTACCTATCAACTTAAGTTTTTAGGTTGATATGAGTCCGATACTCTTGTAAATCCAAGTTAAAATTTAATATGGTATTAGAGCGGATCGATCCTGGACTTACACAACGCCAGACCCGAGTGTGGAACTCGTGACCCGTCAAGCTCGAGACTGGAAGAAAAAAGCCCGGCTCGTGGTTAGTTTGTCAAGTCCGGAAAAAGTCCGACTCGTGTGTTAGTTTGTCCCCCCTACCCGAGACAGGAAGAAAAATGCCTGGCTCAAGGTTAGTTGTTGAGGTCGGGCCTTCAAAGGCACGTGTCAAGTATGAACGCATTGCCATATGAGAGCGGGTGTTGAGATTAGAATCCCACATCAACTAGATTGAGAAAGAAAATTGGATTTATAAGAGAATTGGGTACCACCACCTATCAGTTTAGACTTTTAGGTGGATATGTGCCTGATACTGTTGTTGGCCGAAGTGAAAATTTAATAAGTGGAGACCCAGCTACCACCATTACATAATGTTCAGGCTTTCGTGTTCAAGCACAAATATATTAGACAAACTGAACAACATATAATAACACTGATCCCGTCAATTAGGGGTGTGCAAAAACCGGTTCGGGTCGGTTTAGCACACTAGGTAGAGAACCGTAACTGGTTTGTGTGAAAAAACAGGATTGTTTAAACCAATTCGGTTAACCTGTTCAAACCGAATTGGTTCTAAAATGGTTCAGTTTGAAACCAGTCCGAACCGAACCAAATTGATTTTGAAGCGGTTCAATTCGGTTCGAAACCGGTTCGAACTGAACCAAATTGATTTTTACATTAAAACCAATTTGATTTGGTTCGAACCGGCTAACTGTATCGATTACACATAGAAATTAACCGAACCGCTTTTCGTCTAAAAAATCACACCAAAATAGAACCGGTTCGGGGAGAGCCAGTTCAAAACTAGTTCATTTCGATCCGGTTCTTGTTCGGTTCTCCCCGAACCGGTTCAGTTGCACACCCCTACTGTCAATGTAGCATAACCAAGGGTCTAGTATAATTTAAGAAGCCGGTGTCTGCCAAGACACAGGTTCAAGAGCATCTTCTGATAATATTGCTCAGAGCGAGACTCGAAAATATGATATCGACCTCACTAAACCGCATGTGAGTAAGATTTAGACTAGCACGAAAATTTTATACAATCCGTAAGATACGGTAACTTGTGTCTTGTTGATCGGTCTTCCCTAAGATTTTGCACCTTCACCTTCCTTGGTGCAAATTGTACGTCGAATTAAGTGTGCAAAGAAACAACTAAATTGGGGATTAAGTCTTATATGTAATCAGATATATACATGTGATATTTGTCACAAATCAACGGATATTCAATGTGTCAGTAAAAATGGCTACAAGAGATTATGTATTACTATCTTGACATGTTAAGCAGTACTCATTAGCCTGTAAAAACATACAGCAAGGCATACCTGTCACATGGAAGAATCTTTCCGTCTCTAAGGCAGGCAAAAATTTATTTGGAAGACATCCATTTGCATATTGTAAAATATCCACCAGTCCTGTAAGAGATTGGATCTGTATCCACCTAAAATGCTAAACTTGTAGGTGGGGGATATTCAGTTCTCTTATTATATTCCAAGATCCATTTACCGATTATTCGATGTAACATTCATTCCTAACACCGTCATTTACGCGATAACGTATTTACACTTGACACGTGCCATGAATACCCGCCTTCAACAACTGATATTCAGTCAAACATTTTTCTTCCATTCTTGAGCTAGAAGCCTATAAAATGTTGGCTCATATCCACATAAAAGGTTAAACTTATAAGCAGTGGCGTCCAATTCCTCTTATAAGTGAGGATGGATCTTATCAGCCTTCCCATATATGATTTCAATTCTCATACACGAGTGATTGGAAAGGCACAGATAACAACATCTTCCTAATGGAGAAAGTCTTATATGTGACGGATATATTATGTGGTATTGCTTACGTGATGTTACGAACCAATCAAATCAAATCATTTTTATGGTTTTTTTTCCTTGTAGGTTTTATTGAAAAATTCTAAAAATAATTGAATTCTATTGAATCATAATACGTACCACTTTGATATTGTCACGTGATGTACCCGTTACACGCAAGACTCTCTCCGCTGAATGACCCAGTTGACTCAGCTCCTGCATGCAGAGAAATTACGCGGAGACTTGATGGAAAATTCTCCTCTATTAATGTTGTAAAAAGCAAAAGGAGATTTGGTCCCCACTAATTGACGCGTTCTCTCGTTAATGATTGCGTTCTCTCGCATGATGTTGCCGCACGTGCATATGCATATGCTGATTTAGTAATAAATGTGAAAAACCTTTAAAAGAAAACAATTATGCTTTGCAACTCCAACATGTCGTCGTCGTTATCATTTCATTGAGGTCGGCTGTAATGCATTTTGGATTCGTCAGTGTGATCTCCTGTTATAATTAATCTCCTTTTAATTATTGGAATCTTCCGTTTGGCCGGTGAATATCTGTTGGAAAATAGCATGGCAGTGAATGGGAAAATGGGTACCATGAAATTGAAGGAAAAAAATTACTTGGGCTTAATAAGATATTTATATGTGGCCTAAAATAAGCGATACAGAGCCAATAGATAGGTGATCAGTCTGATGGATGCCATAAGGGAGACAAAGAGTTTAGCAAGTCAGTCAATTCGCAACGTATATTACCTTTTCTGTAAATGTGTTTTATTTCTGCCTATCACTCTCTAATACAAAGACTTTTGATTGGGATTAAGAAATAATAAGAAGATAGGAAATGCACGACCTCATGTACCTAACAATATTTTAGTTACTATAATATTTGACTTACACATATTTAATCTACTATGTTATATTAAATTAACAATATCGAGTTTGTGCTGTAGTTGATATTAAGATGTTACCATCCAGTGCTGAAAGTTCAAGTTTCTGATGTATACTAAGATATTTTTGACTTTTTTTAATTTTTTTTATAAATAAAAATGTGAACAATAATAGTAACGATCTAATCACCCGCTCTATAATGTTTGAATTTTTATATTTAACTGTTAAAATATGATTTTAGGTTTAGTATTGTTTAATTTCATATTCGTTTTCTTCCAGAGGCACTTCTTGATGAATGGGAAAAGTCGGAAAAGTCGTATAATAATTCGGCAAAAAAAAAAATCTGCAAAAGAGAGAAAGCTCTTACAACTGAAGTCTTTGCAAGTGGAGACAGTCATGTCTGAGAAATTTTTAGACAATCTTACCTCACTACATGACGTGAAAAAATACAAATCAGATTGTGAGAAACGAGCAGATTGGTGTTAATCACCTGAACGGTTACCAATTTTTTTACGAATCAAAATAATTTAATTAGTTATTCCTTACCACATCACTGTGACGTAAGACCATTTTTCCACCTACATGTATGCGTGTAAACAGACGGGAAATCGAGAGCGAGAAAGAGCCCAAACGTAGGATTGAGAATGCTTCTATATATAATTAAGAGGTATTACAACAATTGTTCATAGATTGGAAGAAACTTCCGCCACTCAAGAATGCTTAACACGAGAGAGCTCTCAGTACTGTATCAGGCCGTCGTCATGGTTATGATCACGGCAGCCGCTCCGCCATTTCTGCAGCTCGCAGCACAAACAATGCCCGGCTGCACGACGAGCTGCGGCGATCTTAACATCCCATACCCCTTCGGCACCCCGGAAGGCGGAAGCCACTGCTACTATCCCGAAGAATCCGATTCGTTCCTCATCTTCTGCGACAATTCAACATACCCACCTGTGCCATACTGGTCGTCCAAGAAAACCGATATCGTGGTAGATCGTATCTCGGTGGAGGACCATGAGATGCAGATCAAGATGTTTGTGGCTAAAGACTGTTACTCGCCGTCGGGAGATGGAGAACCGCCTAACTCTCCATGGCTCTGGTCAACCGTTTTCCCAATATCCAGTGCCAAGAACAGGTACGCGGTTTAGGTTTTTTCCGTCCACAACTAGCTAAAGGTAAGGCAATATTATTTATCGCAAGGAATTCGTCCGTGTAAAATTTCTAACAGATATATAAGAGGTTGAGCTCCCTCACATGGCATCGTGCCCTGTTCTTACCAACATCCTCTCTCAACAATAACCTCGAGCCACATATTTTTCTTCCATACTTGACTCATTTGTCGCGAGATGGATATTTTTGTTCGGGACTCGGGCTTTTAACGGACCACGAATCCCGCACAATAACTGATTTTGATACCATATAAAATTTTCAATGTGTATAAAATATTGAATCTGTGTTCACCTAAAAGGCATGGCACCCATCATTCTTTTGTATCAAGATTCAAGATCTTTTTGTTACCTATTCGATATAGTATTCAATCCTCAGCACTCTACAGGTTCACCGTTGTGGGCTGCGATACCTACGCCTACTTCACCGGAAAGAACAATAGGTTCTCGACCGGGTGCATGTCTATCTGCAACAGCATCAACGACGTAACCAACGGGACTTGTTCCGGTGTCGGATGCTGTCAAACCAGCTTCCCAGAGAACATGAAGGGCTATAACATCAGCATTGGAAGTTACTACAATTATAGTTACGTCCATGAGTTCAACCCATGCGGCTACGCCTTTGTTGCTGCAAACGACTACTTCAACTTCTCTGCGGCATTTCTCAAGAACATAACTGAGGAGCAGATGCCTCTTGTTCTGGACTGGGAGATCAGAAGCCAGAAGTGCAAGGAGGCCAAAGCGAACACCACAGGCACCGGTTATATGTGTAAGGGGAATGCCGCCTGTACTGACTCGGATAGCTGGGATGGTTACCGTTGCATCTGCGAAGAAGGTTACAAAGGGAATCCTTATCTGTCCGGCCCAGAAGGCTGCCGAGGTATCTTATGTGATGATCTTCTTAACATTTCTTCCTTCTTTTCTTTGTCATTGCTTTTTTCGTTAACATTTTATCACGAGTTTATGGGTGTAAAATATCGACCGATCCTATAAGAGTTTACGATCATATATATAAATCTAAAAATATTAACTTCATTTATTTCCTCCAGCTAAATAAAAGTATTTGTATTCCTCATATAATTCTATTTTACATTTGTTCATTTTCTCAATCTATTATGTTCCCTATTTATTTAATTTCGATGAGCAAAGTTTTAAGACTCCGATTCGACTGGTTTAACCAGAACCAGACACCTAACCTATCCGGTTATTCGTTTGAACCCTTTTGTACGAAGAACCCAGTCATATCAGTAAAAACCAGTCTGCTTTGAAAATCCATTAAACACAAGTGACCGGCCGGTTTGTAGAACTTCCTTTTTTGCTCGAATTTTTTTTTTTTTGAAAAAATAAGAAATTACAAATCCTATTTTGCCCATTGCCTTGGCTTGCAGCAAAGGTGTATAAATGAACATCGTGCACTCTCCTCGATCCTCAGTCTCCCTACGACCTTCCTGATTGCATTCTTATATGCCTATATAACTCATAGGAGATTTTGAAAAAAACGATGATTTGTCAGTTGATTAAAAAAGGATTGATAAAAAAAAATTGATTGAAAAAGGAGAAGATTTTTAAGAGGAAGAAATTATGTGAAATACCTGATTTACCCTTTTCAATAAGGTTAATGGACTTTTTAGTCCAATCATTTCATGCCCACTTTTATTGAAATTTATTTTTAATTTCTTAAAAATTATTGTGCATTAATTTCAAAAATCCAGTTTGACCTATTAAAGTCTTGTTGAACCTATAAAATGGTGAACCCTTACCATAACTGGTTCAATATTTGATCCGGTTTTAAAAAGTATACCAGCAAATCAAACATACGATTAATGCTTTTGACAATAACACTGAATCTCATACTTTTAGACTTCTTATTCACCTGCATTTCCCTTATCAGATAATGCCGGCCTTCCTTGAAAAACAGAAACTGAAGAGATATTCTTAATATGTTTATAATTGAATTTCTCTGTTCTTTAGATATCGATGAATGCGCAAAGCCAAGCCTTAATAATTGCTCAAACCGCTGCCACAATACGCCGGGTGGCTACCGATGTTCTTGTCCGGCTGGGTTTCAAGGAGATGGCACTACAGATGGGGAAGGATGCAGGATTAAGCAGACCTTCTTGGTATTGATTATAGTCGGTCAGTCCTCTTTACTTCAACTCTTGGTAGAATAATAAACAC
>JAOYND010194525.1:0-16246 GCA_025802135.1 Lagerstroemia fauriei
TAAGCAATACCTTGGTCGATGTTTTCGTATCAAGGACTTGGGACTTCTGAAATATTTCTTGGGTATTGAAGTGGCCCGAATTAACTCTGGTTTATTCTTGAATCAACGAAAATATACACTGGATATTCTCTCAGAATGTGGCATGTTAGGATCACGTCCATGTTCCTTTCCGATGGAACAACATCATCGGTTGTCCGATGATTCAGGAGCCCTCCTATCCGAGCCTGATAGATATCGACGTCTTGTGGGGCGCCTCCTTTATCTCACTATTACTAGACCAGATATATGCTACTCGGTACATATTCTGTCTCAGTTCATGCAAGCTCCACGACAAGGTCATTGGGATGCAGTTATGAGAGTGCTCCGGTATCTCAAGCAATCACCGACACAAGGAATTTTTCTCAAGCCTTCTTCTTTAAAGTTGATAGCTTATTGTGATTCGGATTGGGCATCTTGTCCCATGACTCGTCGATCAGTAACAAGTTATTACATAACCTTAGGAGGAAGTCCAATATCATGGAGAACTAAGAAGCAGACTACCGTTTCAAGATCGTCTGCAGAGGCTGAATATCGGGCAATGGCAGCAACTGTCAGCAAACTGATATGGCTACGCAGCTTACTTTCTTCTCTTGGAGTTCTGGCTGAACATCCAGCGCAGTTATACTGTGACAACCAAGCTGCCTTACATATTGCTGCCAATCCCGTGTCTCATGAACGAACAAAACACATTGAGATAGATTGTCATTTCGTTCGTGAACATCTTAAGTCCGGTGAAATTTGCACTGCACATGTCCCTACCCGACAACATCTAGCCGATATATTCACCAAAGCACTCGGCCGGGATCGTTTCATTCTTCTTCTCAGCAAGTTGGGCGTTCGGAATCCTCACTTTCCAATTTGAGGGGGAGTATTAGGGAATACAATATCATGGTCGACATATTATGTAGTGTAATACTGTATTTTTGGATAGTTAAGATAATTTCTCCTTTTACATTTTGTTGGTTGCTCATTTTATGGGATTGACTTCCCTTAGTAGTAGTCATGAATTCTGTATATATTGGGATACATTTATGATAATGAATTGAGCTTTTCTGTCCAATTATTCCGATTTTATCACAACAACTTTCCTTTCATGCACAGGTTAAGGGAGCAGGTAATAGCATAGTGACTATCCCACAAGAAGCAGTTGAGGAAGGGATTAAAAGATTGGTGAACTGCTTGGTAGGCTGGTTTATTGGTGAGACCCCTGAATTTCGACTGGTGGTCTCAGCTATAAACAAGATGTGGGGAAGAGATCTAGGGTCAATGTGGCAAAAAAAGGTAACTCTTCATTATGCAATTTACAGATTCGAAGTTGATGCAATGGGTTATGCAGAATGGCCCTTGGTTCATTGGGAAAAACCTATTCGTGGTACAGAGATGGCACCATTCACTCTCAGGAGGTAGAATCAACCTCAAGACCATCCCTTTATGGTTCATTTTCCGAAATATCCCTATGCACTTGCATAATAACACTTGTCTGTGTTATATCGCTAGCGCAATAGGTAAGCCGCTTTACATGGACAGAGGTACTCAAAGTCAGTCTCACCTGGATTTCTGCAAGAATCTGCATCGAAGTTGATTTTGATGATGCTATACCTTCTGTCTTGAAAGTTAATGCAGGTGATGGCCACTTAGCGGAAATTCCTGTGATTGTTCCATGGATGCCACATAAATGATCTTCATGCAGAGTCTTTGGGCATGATTGTACCAAGAAAAAAAAGGAGGAAAAGGATCAAACCTCCAGCCAAGGAACAGAGGAAGCTGCTGAATCTGGTAGCACCGACCAAGATCAGCCCCATAGCCCCAACTCTGTCCAAGGGGATCTAAAAGTTGCTGAAAATGCACCTGGGGGGAGCCCAACAAAATGTGAGTCTACGGAAGCCTCCGAACGAAATAAAAATGTAGAGGGTAAGGCTTGTCTAACTCCTATCTCTCCACCATGTAAGCCTAGAACTCCTCTAGATGATGAGTATGAAGTGGCTACTTCTAAGACAGCTGAACTGAACGCACTGAGTTGTGATGTCAAAGCAACAAAATCAACTCAAGTAATTGAGTACACTGAGGTTCCAAAGAAAAAGAAGAGTAGGAAACGAGGAAAAGGGCTCTTGGCCCCGACCTCTTCATCATGATTCTGGCTTGCTGGAATGTGAGGGGCTATAATGACCCCCTCAAACATGGTTTTGTCCACAACCATGTTATCACCAACAAGGTGGACATAATGTGCCTTTGGAGACGAGACTCCATCAGGACAAAGAAGACAAGCTTATGCATAAGTGGAAAAGGTGGAAGCATGATGGTAACACAATGTTGGCTCGTAATGGTCGAATTTTGCTGTTTTGGAAAGCATATATTTCCATGACAGTCTTGCATAAAACCGTCCAACTGATACATGCTGTTGCTGTTGATGATTCTCTTGGTCAGATTTATATAACCTTTATTTACGCATACAACAAAAGGGAAGAACGCTTAAAGCTATGGAATGACTTGAGAACAATCCAACAATGTATTAGCCAAGCTCTTCCCTGGTGTGTGATTGGGGATTTCAATGCTGTCATCTGCCCCATTGAAGTATATTGTCAAGGAAGATTCTAAGTAAAGACCAAAGTATGAAGGATCTTGAATGCTTCATGGCAGACACCAAAATGGTCGATCACCTTGCTAGTGGTTGTTACTTCACATGGACAAATAGGCGTGATGTGGATACCCAACTAAGAAGGCTGGATCGCATTCTTGTGAACAACCATTGGATCAGCCAGCCTTGTTTCTCTAAGGCTCACTTTGCGGAACCGGGAATTTCTGATCATTCTCCTTCTGTTCTTCATATCTTTGAGCTGGAAAATGCTGGACCAAAACCCTTCAAATATTACACCCATTGGAGTAATAATGAAAATTTTCTACCCACAGTGCAGAGGATATGGAGCATGCACGCAGTTACTCCCCCAATGACCACTTTATTCCATAAGCTTAGACTCTTGAAGCAGGAACTCAAGCAATTTATCTACCAGGACAAAGAAACTCAGAGGAAGAGGGCCGACATCCAGTATCGTCTCAAAAACTTGCAGACCACAATTATGTCTGGTAATGTAGATGAATCTCTTATAATTACTGAAAAAAGCACTAAGAAAGGAGTTATATACAGCGGCCTCTATTGAAGAAGCAATCCCTCGCCAAAAATCTAGAATTCAATGGCTAAAATTGGGAGACCAAAACACTTCATATTTCCACAAGTCAGTAAAATCAAGACTATCATGGAACACGATTCGCACCTTGCTCACTATAGTAGGCAACCATTTGCACTCCATCCGTGAGATCAAGGAGGCAGTCTCCTACTTTCAGCTCCTCATTGGAACAGTGGATCAGCAACCATCCTCTTCAGTAGATTGTCTGGCAAATATTCTTGGGGAAAAAACTACCCAATCATGCTATTGCTCCTCTGATAGCAGATGTCACTGATGACGAAATCATGAACACCTTCTTCTCCCTTAAGTGCAACAAGGCACCAGGCCCCGATGGTTACAACGTAAATTTCTTCAAGGATGCTTGGTCCATTGTTGGTCCATCAATAATTGAAGCTATCCAAGGCTATTTCAGAACTGGATACATGGAGAGACAGGTGAATGCTACTATAATAGCCTTAATTCCCAGGAAGGATAATGCTTCATACATATGGGATTATAGGCCGATCTCTTGCTGCATGACAATTTATAAATGCATCGCTAAAATTCTAGCGAATAGGCTAAAAGAGGTGCTGCCTTTTCTCATAAGCTTGAATCAAGCTACTTTCATCAAAGGTAGAACAATCTCTGATAATGTTCTCCTAGCACATGAGCTAGTGAGGAACTACCATAAGGCATCTATCTCCCCTCGTCGCGCAATCAAAGTCAATCTCTTCAAAGCTTTTGATACAATTAGCTGGGACTTCATCATAATTTGATGGTTGCAGGTGGTTTTCCTCCACGATTTATTGAGTGGATAAAAGGATGTATAACATCAGCTTGGTTCTCAATTTCTGTAAATGGTTCGCTTGCTAGATTTTTCAAAGGACAGAAAGGAATTCGACAAGGGGATCCCTTGTCTCCTTATATTTTCGTTTTGGTAATGGAGGTTCTTACACAGATGCTGAATGCCAAAGCATTGGAAGGAAATTTGGGCTATCACTCGAGATGCAAAGGACTAGGCATAACACATCTTAGTTTCGCAGATGATCTTCTCATCTTCACTGACTGTGCAGAGGCCTCTTATCAATCAATATGTGAAGTTTTTGACTATTTCTATACCTTATTCGGCCTGAGATTAAGCACAAAAAAGACTGAGTTTTATGTGGCAGGGATATCAGAAGCTCGTGCCAATGTGTTAGCCACTCTATCTGGCTTCAAGAGAGGTTATCTTTCAGTCAGGTATCTTGGGGTGCCCCGATCACCTCTAAACTCAAAGCTCAAGATTGCTAGACTCTTGTTGAGAAAATTATAGCACGAATAAGCTGTTGGCGATCTCATTTACTATCCTATGCAGGTCGCCTACAACTTATTGTCTCGTTTATGCACAACATGGCTCAAGAAGGTGATCCAAAGCATCAAAAGAATCTGTGCATCTTTTCTATGGAAGGGTCAGGCTGATTCTGCAAAGGGTCGAAGGTTAAATGGACACATATTTGTGCACCTTGGAGTGAAGGCGGATTAGGCTTACAGGACCTATCTACTTGGAACAAAGCCTGCATTTTGAAGCACCTATGGTTACTCTTCAGAAACTCTGGCTCCCTATGGGTGGCTTGGGAAGAAAATTTCTACTAAGACATAGGTGTTTATGGGCTATCCCAGTCCCCTCATCCTGCTCCTGGAATTGGCAACGTCTATTAAATCTTCGAAAGATGGCTTTCCCTCACAGCACTTATAAGATTGGAAATGGTGAGTCCATCTCACTATTGTATGATAAATGGTTTCCAGCAGGCCCACTACATTCCCATCTTCCAAATGGTTTTAATACTTTTCCAACCATTTCACAACATGCAAGGCTCTCGGCAGTTTTTAGAAATCCAAACTGGTGCTGGCCAAGGAGCAGAGACAGGGACTTAATCTCTTCCATGTAATAACTGCAAGATTCAGTAGTGGTAGCAACAAATGCACTTTCCTTTGGTGTCTCAAACCTCAATTCACTATAGCTATAGCTTGGGAAGTCTTTGCGACCCAAAAGGCCAAAAATCTTGTGGCGCAAACTCCTTTGGTTCACAGGTCACATTGGTAGAGTTTCTGTCATCTCTTGGTTGACAATCTCGGATCGTCTCCCCACAAAAACTAGAGTGGATAAATGGAATTCTTTGCCTTCCTTGCATTGTGATTTCTGTAGAAGCCAGAATGAGACACGAGACCATCTCTTTTTCTCATGTGGAACAACTGGACAGATATGGAAAAAGGTGTTGTTGGCCTTATAGATTACCCGCCCAGCAAGTGATTGGAATTTTGAACTCACATGGGCTGTAAACAATAGAAGAGGCAAGAGCATTCAAGCCATTATCTACAAGCTTGTTGTCACGATCTACATATATATAATTTCAAGCAAGTTTCTAGCCCGACTGATGCTCTTGCTAGCTCAATCTTGAGCCTCTTGAAGCTACTATTAGCATCTCTTCCCCACCTACAATCCAAGCTCAGTATTAGAGATATCAAATGATAATCTCCTCATTTAGAATTATTGTACAGCTATAATTTGATTTGTATAGATCAGCATATTAATTTTAATTATTT
The DNA here is from genome assembly GCA_025802135.1 of Lagerstroemia fauriei. Lineage (NCBI taxonomy): Eukaryota > Viridiplantae > Streptophyta > Magnoliopsida > Myrtales > Lythraceae > Lagerstroemia > Lagerstroemia fauriei. The sequence continues at coordinate 5,784 of JAOYND010194525.1, forward strand.
GATTTGTATAGCTAAGTAAATTAATTTTAATTATTGCTTCCTGATTCTTTTGTAACCTATTTGTACTCTTCAACATCAATGGAAAGGCAATGCCATTATTTTCCTCAATTCTACATTCTTATATGGTATCAGAGCGTCGGTCCTCTCCCTCTCGGATTTCTCCTACTCATCATGGCAGCCGACCAACCTCAACTTCCTTCCACCGTCGACACTCATATCGTCGCTCTTCCAACTTCCGGCCACCCATCTTATCCCCTCCAACTCATCAATATTGCTCACCACAATATTGTTAACCTTACCTCCACCAACTACTTGGCCTGGAAACTCCAAATGGAAGCCATTCTTGTCAGCTATGACCTCTACAAATTCATCGATGGCTCTCATCCGTGCCCTGTCTCTACAGTCCGTGTCAACAATGTAGATACACCCAATCCGAATTACCTACCATGGGTTCGACAAGACAAACTATTGTTTGGCGCCCTTGTCGGCTCCATCTCCTCTCCCTTGATTCCGCTTATCCAACGTGTCACCACCTCCCGTGATGCATGGCTTTCCCTTGCCAACACCTATGCTCGCCCGACCCGTGGACACATCAAACAAATCATGGACCAAATCAAGCGCTCAGTGAAAGGCTCTCAGACGATCTCCGAATATATGCAATTCATCAAGTGCCGCTCCGATGAACTTGCCGCGCTTGGCAAACCGATGGACCATGAGGATCTTATAGAGAAGATTCTTGATGGTCATGATGATGACTACAAGGCTCTTGTTGATGCTATTGAGGGTCGCGATACACCCATCTCATTCGATGAGCTTCATGAGAAACTCATCAATCGGGAACTATCCCTCAAGCAGAGTCAACCTCTCCACCGCGGTCACAGCCAATGTTGCATCCAGTCGTCACAACGGCGGTTCTCGGACTTCGGCCCCCCGCTCCTCCTGGATGCCGACCCAGCCGAACCTCGGCCACACACCATCAAATCCGGCCGGTCATGGGCCCTCGTAATGCCGCCAGCCCCGTCCATATCTTGGCAAGTGCTAGGGCTGCTGTGCTCAAGGGCATACTGTAGCCAATTGCCCTCTTTTCCAGTTGGTTCCAACCAACAACGCCTCCCCGATGGCCCCTCGATCTTTAGCCTCTACTTCTGGCCGCTCTCCTCAGTGGCAACCATGGGCACACATGGTCACTGCCAATGCCTCAGACAACCCGCATGGCTTCTAGACTCTGGTGCTTCTCATCACGTCACTGCCGATCTGAACAATCTTTCGCTTCACGCTCCATATGATGGCCCCGACGACATTGTTATTGGTGATGGCACTGGGTTACACATCTCTCACACCGGTTCTACTTCATTAACCAATCCCTCTCATTCCTTTAAACTGCATGATGTTTTGTGTGTTCCAAATATGAAACGAAATTTGATTTCTATCTCCCAATTCTGCAAAACCAACAAAACATCCATTGAATTCTTACCAACTTCTTTTCATGTGAATGATTTAATGACAGGGGCAACACTGCTACAGGAACGAACTAGAGATGGTGTGTACGAATGGTCGGCATCCTCACCTTCCATCCAATCCAAAATCGCCTATTCTAGTGTCAAGGCATCTCCTGCTGATTGGCACCACCGCCTAGGCCATCCATCCAAGCCCATCCTTAGACATACTGTGTCTACCTTCTCCTTAGCTTTTTCTTCATCCATTTCTAAGGACTTTCATTGTAAAGACTGTTATTGCAATAAAAGTCATAAGTTGCCTTTCTCTCAATCAACTATTGTTTCCACGCTCCACTTCAAGTTATTTTCTCTGATGTGTGGACATCCCCTATTCATTATGCTGATCATTTCAAATACTATGTCATCTTCGTAGACCATTACACTCATTACATATGGTTGTATATATCCCTTAACTCGGAAATCGAACGTCTCAACGGTTTTTCCACGTGTCAAAGCCTTAGTTGAAACCTATTTCAAAACCAAAATTGTCACTCTTTACTCCGACAATGGGGGGAATACATGGGTCTCAAATCGTTCTTGTCCACTTCTGGCATCTCTCATCTTACTACTCCTCCACACACACCAGAAAATAATGGTTTCTCTGAGCATCGCCACCGTCACATAGTTGAAACTGGTCTTGCTCTTTTATCCTGGGCTTCCTTACCTCTCACCTTTTGGTCCTACGCCTTTCTCACCGCCACCTACCTTATCAATCGTCTGCCCACTCCCACCTTAGACATGACATCACCTTGCAGCTCACAAGCTTTTTGCAGCTCCTCCAAACTACCTCAAATTACGTGTCTTTGGATGTCTTTGCTATCCATGGTTACGTCCATACACCTGTCACAAGTTAGCCTCTCCCTTTACACCTTGTGTATTTCTTGGCTACTCTCAGACCCAAAGTGCCTATCTATGCTACGAACCCACCACTAAGAAGCTGGACACTTCCTGTCATGTCCGCTTCGTTGAAACTGAATTTCCCATGTCCAGTTTTCTTCCTCAATTGTCCCGCCCAGATGATTCTACCTGTTCCGCCTGGCTCTCTATTCCTCTCCTTGCCTCGACCTCTAGAACACCATCTCTGGCTCCACCTTGCAGTGCACCCTTGTCAGGTACTCTCTCGCCTCTCAACTCAGCCATACACAGCCTCCCGCCACTCTGCCACGGTGAGAACACCACTTCGCCGCAGCAAAGCTCTTCAGCCAATCCAGAACTTCTTTCGCCTGCATTTCGCCTCAGCGAACCCCAAACGATGCCCTTTTAACGGGGCAAAACTCCTAGTTCATCGCAGCAAACTCCTAAATCTACGAAAAAACCATCCAATTTCCTTCCCGGTTCCAAGCCAATCACTACTCAACCCAACCGGACATCTCTCATTGTTACCCGCTCCCTCAACAATATCTCCAAGCCTATCACCAAACTAAACCTCTCTACTCTTCTTGCCCAAGAAGTCAAACCCACTAGTGTAACTCAGGCTATCAAAGATGACAAATGGCGTCGGGCCATGTCTGCAGAGTTTGATGCTCTTGTTCGTAACGGTACTTGGGAGTTGGTTCCCCCGGATGGTGTTCACAATATTGTGGGTTGCAAGTGGATTTTTCGCATTAAACGTTTGCCAGATGGTTCTGTTGACGGGTGCAAAGCTCGTTTGGTTGCTAAGGGATTTCATCAACGCCCTGGCATTGACTACCATGAGACATTCAGTCCTGTTGTCAAGCCCACCACTGTGCGTCTTGTGCTCTCCATTGCGATCAGTCATGGCTGGTCTCTTCATCAACTAGATGTCAATAATGCTTTTCTTCAGGGCACTCTCACTGAAGATGTCTACATGACCCAACCACAGGGCTTCATAGACACAAACCGTCCACAGTATGTTTGTAAGTTGAAAAATGCCATCTATGGCCTCAACCAAGCACCCCGTGCGTGGTATACGAAACTTCGTCAATTCCTTCTTTCATCGGGATTCATCAACTCCACCGCGGACACCTCTCTTTTTATCTTCAACAAAACTGAAGTAACTCTCTATCTACTTGTTTATGTTGATGATATTATTATCACCGGGAGTGATTCCATTGCAGTTCAGACGTTTATTGACTTGCTTGCTCACCAGTTTTTGCTAAAGGATCTTGGTCCTTTAGCCTACTTCCTTGGTGTCGAAGTGGTTCCTCACACTCAAGGTGTCATCTTATCACAACGAAGGTATATAGCTGATCTTCTTGCCCGTTCTAAGATGACTGATGCTCGCCCAGTTACCACCCCTTTAGGCACGACACCTACGCTTGTTCTCCACTTGGGCACTGCTCTTTCTGACCCTACCGAATTTCGCACCATCATGGGAAGTCTCCAATATCTATCGTTGACTCGTCCGGACATTGCATCTGTCGTCAACAAGTTTTCTCAGTTCATGCATCGTCCCACCACTGATCACTGGAATGCTGCCAAATGCCTTCTTCGGTATCTTTGTGGAACCATTGATCAGGGTATTCTTCTTCATTGCCACTCATCACTTGATCTTCATCCCTTCTCTGACGCTAACTGGGCTGGTAACAAAGATGACTTCACATCCACTAGTGCCTATATTGTTTATCTTGGTCGCAATCCCATCTCTTGGAGTTTCAAGAAACAACGTACGGTTGCTCAGTCCTCAACTGAAGCTGAGTATCGATCTGTTGCTGCTACATCTGCAGAATTGCGCTGGATAACATCTCTACTCGGGGAGCTCGGTTTCTCTTCGTCTCAAAAACCAGTCACCTACTGTGACAATGTGGAAGCCACGAATTTATGTTCCAATCCGGTGTTTCATTCCCATATGAAGCATGTTGCACTTGACTACCATTTCATTCGTGAACAAGTTCAGAATGGCATACTCCAAGTGACACATGTCTCTTCTACGGATCAGTTGGCGGATGCTCTCACCAAACCACTACCTCGCACACGCTTTCATCAATTACTACTCAAGATTGGACTCTCCTCCCAGAGCTCCAACTTGCGGGGGCATATTAGAGATATCAAATGATAATCTCCTCATTTAGAATTATTGTACAGCTGTAATTTGATTTGTATAGATCAGCATATTAATTTTAATTATTTGATTTGTATAGCTCAGCAAATTAATTTTAATTAATTATTACTTCCTGATTCTTTTGTAACCTATTTATACTCTTCAACATCAATGGAAAGGCAATGCCATTATTTTCCTCAATTCTACATTCTTATACTCAATACATTTGCATATTGGAATACCTTTTGTTGACAAATAGATAGTTTCAGGGGACTAATTATGTCTTAATTTTGGTACAATCATGTACACTCTGTGTAAATTTTGCTATGATTAATGGATTATACTTATCCAAAAAAAAACAGCGAATGGGGTTAAATTTAAGGACCTGGAGGGTGCACTGCCATGCGGAGCAATGGAAACAGCCTTTATTATACGGGGTCTGAGTCTCGGTGACTGCATCTCCCAAGAAAACCGTGTAGTCGCATGCTCCGTAATGATTCCTCGTGCTCGATCTCGACGAAGGCATTGTTCCGTGTTGATGGAGAATGATCTGAGGCTTATTTATACTCTTTCTCCCACTTGACCTAGCTAATTCATTAAGAGCTGACACCGTATTTTCGTTTCTTTCATGTTGCGCTTGATACTAAAGAATTGAAAAAATCGATTTGGATGAGTAATTTAGTCTTAATTTTATATTTCTTAATTATTACAATTACGAAATTTATTGTATTCATTTTATTAGTGTAAACTTTTCTCTCAAACTAACATAATATTAATTTTTTAATAAAAATGACGTTAGTTGTAAAGCGGTGAAAATATATAGCACCATTTTGTAAATAGTTGTAAAAATAGCACCACTTTAAATAACATTTTTATAACTTTTTCAAAAATCCCCACAATATCCTTCCCATTTCTAACCCTAATTTCCCATCTTCTTCTTCTGCCATTTCTCTCCATCTTCTTCTTCATTTTTCCCTTCCAGCTCTCTCTTCCTTCTCTCACCAGAGCCCCCCAGCCCCCAAGCACCCGAGCTGCTGCCCGAACCCCCTGCTGCCCAAGCTGGTGTCCGGGCCCCTGACCCCCCAAGCTGAGCTGTAGCCCGAGCCCCCTTCTGGCTGAGCTAGTGTCCGAGCCCTCGAGCCCGAGCTTCCAAGCTGCTGCCCCGAGTCCCTGAGCCCCCGATCTTGCTCGCCTCGATTCTCAACCTCGTGTGGGTCCGGATCAACCCGTTTTTGTCCAGGGACAGACCCGTGCTCGAGGTTTGTGGGCTAAACTGCAACTGAGAAAAAGATATGATCTCACAGGAGGTGATGTTTGGGAATCTGTAGAAGAAATTTACAAAATTTTTTGTTCTTGGAGGATGCTTCCTGAAAAAAGATAACATAAAAATGATGGGAAAAATTTATGATGGAAGCAAAAATACTGTAATATAAGGGAATGTGTTCTGTATGTACAAGGAGAATCTGACACATTTGTCACTTGTTTTTGTTCTTTTTTGAGTTTAAATTTTTACGAGGGTATTTCATAAATTCTTGGGGAGTTCTAGTTCTAGGGTGTTCAATCTAAGATGGATTATAGTGTACTTTGTAAGAGTGGATGCCATGCCAAATGTGGATTATTATTCTATAAATGTAATGGTTCCCTTGTCGATCAATCGGACTTTATTGTACTTTACGGGTTTAATGTGTTGTTTCGATTTGGATCATGGATGGGTATGCAAGTGAACATTCAAGGGGAAATGTATGATTCAGAAGGTGTGGCATCGTTATTTAAAAAGTAGATGTTATTGGCGGATACAAGGACGTCATGCAATACGTTTTATTAACGTATCAAACAAGTACTGATAAGAGAAAAATAGGTCCCGAAAACTAATGCCTTAGTCAGATTTCATTAGAAACTCTATTTTTCTTTTCAGTTAAATAGGTCCCGGTAATGGAAAAATAGATCCCGGTAAGAGAAAAATAGGTCTCGAAGACAATACCTTAGTCAGATTTTATGAGAAACTATATTTTCCTTTTCAGTTAAATAGGTTCCGAAAACCAATGCCTTAGTCAGATTTCATGAGAAACGTTATTTTCCTTCTCAGTTAAATAGGTCCCGGTAAGGGAAAAATAGGTCTCGGTAAGAGAAAAATAGGTTATGAATACCAATACTTTAGTCAGATTTCATTATAAACTTATTTTCATTCTCAGTTAAATAGGCTCCGGTAAGGGACAATAGGTCTCGGTAAGAGGAAAATAGGTCTCGGTAAGAGAAAAATAGGTCCCGATAAGAGAAAAATAAGTCCGAAGACCAATGGCTTAGTCAGATGTCATTAGAAATTCTATTTTTCTTCTTAGTTAAATAGGTCCCGGTAATGAAAAATAGGTCTCGATAAGAGAAAAATTAGTCCCGATAAGAGAAATATAGGTCTTGATGACCAATGGCTTAATCAGATTTCATTAGAAATTCTATTTTCCTTCTCAGCTAAATAGATCCCGGTAAGGAAAAATAGGTCTTAATAAGAGAAAAATTAGTCCCGATAAGAGAAAAATAGGTCTTGAAGACCAATTGCTTAGTCTGATTTTATTAGAAACATTAAAATACATTGACTATGAAAATACATATAAAGATCTGGATGTTACATACGAACTAGGTCACCTGTTTGCATCTTCTCTATCAGGGAGTCATACTCTCGTTGGACATCTTTGCTTGTAGTGACCTATTTGGTGGCAGTGTACCTATTCATTAACATAAAACAAAGATATATTACTTACACTCTATACAATGCAATATTGTCATATTCCAATTAGCCTCATTGTTTATAAATAGGTCCCAATGCTATAAAATAGGCTCTGATGCAATAAAAATAGGTCCCATGCAATAAAAATAGGTCCCGATGGAATAAAAATAGGTCCCATGCAATAAAATATGTCCCGACGCAATAAAAATAGGTCCCGATACTTATGTAACACCAGATCTTATATGTATTTTCATCGTATAGTCAATGTATTTCAATGTTTCTAATGAATTCTGACTAAGACATTTTCATGACCTATTTTTCTCATATCGAGACTTTTTTCTCTTACCGGGATCTATTTTTCTCTTACCGGGACCTATTTAACTGATAAGGAAAATATAGTATCTAATGAAATATGACTAAGGCATTAGTCTTCAGGACCTATTTTTCTCTTACTGGAACCTATTTTTCCCTTACCAGGACCTATTTAACTGAGAAGGAAAATAGAGTTTTTAATGAAATTTGATTAAGGGGAGTTGCTATCAAGGTGGCTGGGACTACCAGCATTACTGTGACAGAAAGGTGGACAGACGGGAGCACCAGCAGCAACTCGGCCCGGCAGCGGGGAGGAATGAGCAGGGCTCGACACCGAGGGGAGGGAGGAGCAGCAGCTCGGCACCGTGGAGGAAGGAGCACGGCTCGGCATCGTGGAGGAAGGAGTAAGGCTCAGCACTGGGGGAGGGAAGAGCAGTAGCTCGGGCAGCTCGGTCATTGGCTCAGCAGCTCGAGCAGCTCGGCAGGTTGGCTAGGCGGCTCAGGCAGCTCGACAGGTTGGCTCGGCAGCTCAGGTAGGCCGGTCACAGGTTGGCTCACAATAGGCTGGCTCGGTGGTGGGAGAGAGGGAGGGAAAGTTTTTAGAGGAAAAATAGAAGAGGGAAAAGAGATTTCATTTTAGATGGACAAGAGGAAAATGACAAATGGAGTGGTAAACATGACAATTTACACAAATTGGTACTATTTCTCATATTTGTTGTAACTTGGTGCTATTTGTGTAAGATGAGTGGGAGGGGTGCTACTTTTGACCCTTAACACTAGTTTAGTTTGTAAATTCAACATAATAACCCCTTGATAAAATAATACGGCTTGTTTGTGGGAATAAACTCATCAAATTATTCCAAATGGGCAGTTGACATCCCTTCAGGGTTAGATGACACATGATTTGCCATTTGTCGCCACTTAATTGGCAGAACCGAAAAGGGTCACCTTCCAGGAATGCCGATTTGATTTGAGTTGGCATAGAGATCTCCTTATGGATATTTGAATATATTCGAGGTCTTATGGACCGGGATCGGATTGTTATTGTGAAATATATATTTTGAGAAGTGAATTTATGCATAGATAGACTCGCAAAAGAACCCATAAATCAGCTCTTTGATATCCATAGACTTGCACCATGTCCTATAAGACTTCATTCACTACTATTTATAGATATTGTAAGAGCGTCTGTACCCGTGTCTGTTCTTTATAATTTTTCTTTAATACATTGGCACTTTTGAGCCTTGTAACTCGTTGACTACTGAAAAAAGAAAACGAAAAAGGATTCCTTTCTGGAGGGAATAAATTCGTCATCATAATGACGCCATCCTAGACGTAGTCCCACCAACGCTATTTAAAAAAATTGAAAAATCAAATCCAGCTGTTAAATCGAATCAAATCAAACCAAAAAAAAAAACTGAATTACATGATTTGGTTTAGTTTTGATTCATTTTTTGGGTATTCAGTTCCGTTAATTATTAATTATGTACAATTTAGTTAATCAAAATTAGATATGTTATTGTCGCTACTATACTGAACGTTGCTGGCCTATAATCTTTAATGTTTGATTAAAGATATACTGCTTGTCCAATAGATTTACTGCAAATAATTTTTTAATAAAATTTTAAATTAGTTAATTGAATCGTGAAATTAGTTCTATACAAATTGGTTTTTTTTCTAAAGTGAGTAAGATCTGGACTTGTACCCTCGAGTCAAATCAAATGAAAAATGTGGTTCAATTTCGTTTATAATGATTTCCCAAATCGAACTGAACCAACAAATGCTCCTAATCATGATTTTGTTTTTTTGGTATGAACTACTGTTATTCAAAAGATAATGGGCACTGACTTATCCAATTCGAACTGTGTGATTAAGATTTGGACTTGTACCGTCGAATCAAATCGAATAAAAAATGTGGTTCAATTCAGTTTATAATGATTTCCCAAATCAAATCGAACAACAAATGCTCCTAATCATGATTTTATTTTTTTGGTCGGAACTACTGTTATTCAAAAGATAACAGGTCATAACTTATCCAATTCGAATTGGGTGGGATAAAACTCTACCAAGATAATCTTTTTCATTTACAAGACTCCAACTCCGGTCTAGTTATTACGTAGGCAATGATTTCATTTTCTTTTTTCTTTTTTCTTTTTGTAAAATGTGATATTATATACATTAAAGCTCGACCGGACGGTCGGTTTATTTCATTTTCTTTCAAAATTTAAGTACGTAGGATAAAATGTTTTAACGGACATTAACCATGCGTCACTCGGATATTGCCTATTTTCCTTGTAATTCAGCTAGGATCTATTATAGGATAGCGTGCGTGCAGTCCAAAACTGCGACTTAATATAAAATACTTATAAATTTTTCCATCTAAACTTATAAAAATTGAGTTCATTTTCACATAACATTTTAAAATATTAATTAATAATATTTAATTTTTTATAAACTAGAATTATTTTTTTATTATTCGACGTGTGACTTATTCTCAACAATACCGTTGACAAAGGTACAAAATTCTATAGTAAGATAGAAAGAAAAATGGAATAAAAGAGTGTTGAGAGTTTCACTGGTAAGAATTTAACTCTGAACCTCTCGATTTCAAGTCGACGATAGTATCACTGGTACTAATACCAAGCGCTCTTTCCCTCAAGTGACTTTTGATCACTAGCTCTAAGTGCACGTTGGCAGGTATAAATGGAAATAAACAACTTGCAATAACAATGCCGCATGGTTGATTTTATTAAACGAGATACTTCCATCTGGCAAGATCTTGTATATAAACACGCATAGTAGAACTCACCCTGATCAAAAGCCTACTTACCTGTTCGAGATCGGTTGATATTGAATTAGTTAGAAGAGAACCGAATCTGCAGTTTGAAATTGAATGTTGTGGAATTCTTTTGCTTCGGGAGAAAGTTAGATT
>JAOYND010194624.1:0-16237 GCA_025802135.1 Lagerstroemia fauriei
GCCAGGCACATATCAATTCTTGCTGGCTGGAATTTATCAGATTATATTGATTATAAGGGGAAAAGGCATCAATCATACAATAAATTTGAATAATATTATAATATGGTACAAAATCTTTAAAACGTTATAGAATTATACAAAATGTTTAAAAAGTTGACACTGATAGTATAAGCCATTAATTATTTGTTAACATCATTAACAACTGCTGACGTGGGGTCTGTGTGGTTAATACATGGACGCTAACTGAAAAATTAAATGGCACGACGATAAAAACCTTAAGAAAAAGTACCAATATTATAAAAAATATTACTAATGTTACAATATAGTACAATTTTTTAAAATGTTACAGCATAGTACAAAATTTTTATATTTTTTAGCAAAAAAAATCTTGAGCCCATCTTTCACCCCTTTTCTCTCTCACAGTCTCATGTGTCGTGATCATCACCAATCCACTTTGCAGCAGTTTTATTCATCTCAACATGCTTCATAGAGCTGGCAAAAAACATGCTTCATAGAGTGGGGAGACTAAAACTGTCATGGTATCTACTTATAGAGACCACATAGTCGCAGATGAGGGAGATGGGTTACTTGTCTTAACGTCAACCCAATACTTAAGTTAAAAATTATTGTACACAGCTTATCCAGTGACATGAACTAAGTCTCGTGTGTTGTTTTAGTCAATAGGACTTGAAAGTTTTAACCTCGATTTTTAGACATTTTTTTTTCTTGAATTAGGTTTTATAATTTACTGACATATGCATTTTGCAGATTATCGTAAACAACAAATTACTAATGATGATCACTCCAATAATAATTATTATAATTATAATTCTAAATATCACATTGATGACAGTGACAATGATATTGATAATAATGTATCATTGAAAAGTTAGGAATTTCCAACAAAAATAAAATAATAATACAACTTTAAATATTTTGTATAATTTTATAACGTTTTGAAGATATTATATCATATTGTAATATTAGCTAAACTTTTGTACAATTGGTGCTTTTTCATAAGGTTTTTATTATTATGTCATTTAATTTTCTAAGTCAGCAGCCACATAGGCACCACATTAGTAGCCACGTAGGCGTTATGTCTGCAATTACTAACAGTGTTAGCAGTTAATTAACAGTTCGGTGTCAACTTTTCAAAAATTTTATATCATTCTATAATGTTTTAAAGATTTTATATCATATTGTAACATTAGTCAAACTTTTTTATATTGTTAGTGTTTTTTCCACTTGATTATAATTAACCCTATTATAGGGTAAATTTTATCAAAAAACATGTAGTTTACTCCATTTCTCAAAACCAGCCAAACGTTTCAAATTTAAAAAATAAAATCACATAATTTCATTTTATTCCTAAATTAAACCAACATTTCAAATTTCAAAAATAAAATCACGTAGTTTCTTTTTTTTTCCCCAATTTAAGCCAAATAATTCATCCTTTGAAATTAAAATTGCACTATGTATTTTACTATAAAATCAGACTAATTTGTTTAACTCGATATTGAATACTTAGGCGACTCATCCGTTATAACTTTTTTATTCAACGCATGTTAAAAGGATATTAGAATTTTTTTTGTAAATTTACATTAATCTCTTATATAAAGTTCTCTTTATATTTTTCGATAACTAATATTAATCTTAATTCAAAAAAAATATTAAATTAGTTTTAAATAAAAATTATGGTAGAATATCACTTTATATTTCGATATATTAGTCAATTTGTCAATAAATAAAAAATATTTTTTATTTATCAAATTTGAAGAGTTTGGCTTGATTTGAGAATAAAATAAAACTACATGATTTATTTTTCAAATTTGAAAAGTTTGGCTTAATTTAGGAACAAAATGAAATCTCATGATTTTATTTTTCAAATTTAAAATGTTTGGCTTTTTTAAGAAATGAAGCAAATCACGTGTTTTTTGACATAATTAACCCTATTATATATGAAAACTTCTTTTCCACTTGATTATAATTGACTATATTATATATGAAAACTTCTTAAATTTTCCAAACCATCCATTAACATGTAAAAATTCTTTTCAATATATATATTGAATAAAAAAATAGGGGTGATCTATATTATATATGGAAACTTCTAGGAGGTTTATTGTCTTTTCTAGTTTTCAAACTACCTATTAACATTTAAAATTTAATTTATAATATCCAATTGATCAAGAAAAATTGAAGTATGATAGTAAATTTTCTACATGTAATTACCAAATATTTTCATACTATTATTTTCTTTCTGTTACTTCGCACAAATTTTTCTCTAATTATTTTTCTTTAGTTTTATTATATATAAAAAAGAAAAAATCAGTAAAAAATCACATGATCTCTCAAAATTTCTCGAATTATCACTTATTTCATTTTAGTCTAAAAATAATATAATTTATTTTATTTTGCCTGTTTTATCACTAACGAATTTTACGAGTAACGTCATTAATTTTCTCTGTTAGGCGCACCAGTGACATCTTACATGGTATGTATAGCACACATGTCAATCCATGTGCCACCATGTCAATAAATTAATAAAAATAATAATAATTACATAAATTGGAAAAAAGTTAAAAAATTAATAAAAATTCTCAAAATTGAAGAAAATGTTTAAAAAATTGTAAAAGTTACATAAAAATTTTATAAAATTTTAAATGAAGGAAAATTAGAAAGTTAACAAGAATTAAGAAAAAAATTGTAAAAATTATAAAATTCAAAAAAATGCCAATTTTTTTCAAAAATAATAGAAAATACATAAATTTTAATTTAAATAAAATAGAATAATTTTAAAATTAAAGAGAAATTTATAATTTAAAAAATGTAAAAAGTTTAAGAAAATTAAAAAACTATAAAAAAATTTCTTAAATTGTATAAAATTGTAGATAGCTTATTTTTGTAGCAAAGTTTCAAGCCAATCAATATCAATGACAACAACGCTATAACACATCTAATCGTGACAGATGAAGCTGAAACCGATCAAGATAGGAAATATCATGTAGCAGCAGCTAACAATAGTCCGACATACAGACTAGTAGGTATAGAATAGAAGAGTAGAAAGAACCATCAACATGCAAGCTATTAGCAGGGGAAATCACCATTAGCAAACAAAAATCTGTTCCTTATAGGAATCTCGGCGAGGTACAACATCGTTCATCAAGGGGATTGAGGGAATGCTCAAAGAGGTCAGTTGACTTAAAAAGGGACTGTGTGAGTAGTATTGAGGTGTGTTGGAACCATAGACAAAGGGCAAGGTCGCGGAGAGGCAGCACATTCAGGAAGACTCAGATGGTTTAGTTTCAATGATGGTTTGATCGAACATTGGTGTGGTTTGGGAGAAGAAGAGCGTGAACTCAATGACGATTACAAGCACGAGCAGAGGAGACGATTCGGGGCTAAGTGAAGCATGGGGAGAGCTGGTCAGGTGACAGAGGAGGTGGTTCGTCCAAGGAAAGGTGCGAGGGTTTGATAATTATTCTATGTTTTTCTTAATTTTTAATAACTGAAGCACGGGCAGAACTTATTTCAATCATTTTTCAATTTTTATTAATTTTCTATTTCCTAAAATTTTTCTTAATTATCTTGTACTTTATTGGAATTTTCTAATTCTTTTAAAATTTTTAGAGTTTTATAAAATCTGTTGGAAATTTTTTATTTTTCTATTTTTTACAATTTTTCTTAATTCTTGTTCATTTTTTATTTTTTTCAATTTTCCTTTAGTTTCCTGAATTTTATTTTTGACGTAGCTTTTTATAATTTGTTAAAAAAATTGCAATTTTTTAGAATTTTCTTAAGCTTTTTTTGAGAAATTTTCTTATATTTCTTTAATTTTTACTTTTTTAATTAATTTATTGATGTAGCAGCAGTATGGATTGCAACATGTCCTAGACATGCCACGTAAGATGCCACACGTGTACTTAATGGAGAAAATTACCGGAGTTACATCGGAAAATCGGTTGGTGATAAAAACATAAAAAAAAATAAACAAATGACATTATTTTTGGCTAAAAATGAAGTGGCAATTCGAGAAATTTTGAGAAATAACGTGATTTTTTTACATTTTTTTCCATATGTAAAATTACATTACATTTCCTAAATTTATTACTTAATTTCATATTTAATTTATAAAAAAATCAGACATTGTAAACATTAATTATAATTAAAATTTGTTTAATTATTTACATTAATATTTTTTTATCAATTTCATTAAATAATAAAATATGTTAATAGTACATGTTGACATCTAGTACTATAATATATAAATGATTATCTCTATTTTCAATTTGGAAGTTTTGCGATTTTCTTTTTCAAATATATCCTCTACCTGATGAGAAAATCTTGTATGTCACATGGATACTGTGTCTTTTTTTGGTTTGCACCACATATTATCCTCGAGTTAGCCAAAGCGCACCTCGAGACTAATCTGCAGTCGGGCAGGGATCCCTGGAAAAGTTTCCGTCAACCCTACCTGGGGATCAATCCTGGGATCACCCATTTGAGGGTCTAGTGAGGGAACTATTAGGTCAGCCCAAGATTGGTACAGGGATACAATGTCACATTAACATATTCATGAGATATAATTTAGATAGTAAAATATAAATTCAAATCCCCAATAAAAATTCTGAAAATACTAAAAATCCTAAGAAATTCTTAAAAATCCTAAAAATATAATGTTTAACAACATTTTCTCCTTCTCTCTAATTGATATTGGTCATTTTAGGATTTTTAAGTGTTTTATGTAGATGTTTAAGTTTTTTTAATTTTTTAGAAAGATCTAAATTTATATTTTGCCAAATAAATTTTATTTTAAGAATCTATTAACATGGCTGATTTTTATTGGATTATGACATTACGAAATGGTGTTTACGTGGTATCCACATGACATACAAGTCTTTCTCCTACCTGATTTACATATTAAAACTCATGATAGTTAGTTACCACAACATATATTTTACAAATTTCTTAGGTCTAATGGTAAACAATAATTTCAATTACCTGTACTACCATTGTCACCACTTTTATCTCTACTGTCTGAATTATCCTATCTCACTTTCTCCTTCCATTAAATAGACCGCCTAAATTCTCCTCTCACACTTCATAACTATGCAATTTTTCAAATTTTATTTTCGAGAATGCTCCGTTTACTATTTCATTTTTGTTAGTTTTTATTTATACTATTATATGCAAACGTTTGAGAAGTTTGATATCTCTTCGCTTTCCATAGTTGTCCTCAATCTAATTTACATATGAAAATTTATGACATGCATCTGACTTCCAAATGAATGGTAAACTAATAATTTTAGTCATTTTCGTCTCACACTATATCTACAATGTTAATAGCAAAAATCTTCTGTTAACTGCTCAGATTCCATCATCTAACTCAATGTTCATAATTTTAACAGTAAAGATCTGTCATATTTTTTAAACAAATTATTTGAAATTGTAAAATTGACATCGTATACTAATGAAACTGAGAATGTTCTACTTATTATTGTAAGTTAATGAATTTCAAATGAATTAATTTATAATAAGCTATAAGTAAACGATCTAACTATACGAATTCATTCTCGTATTTTATATTTATTTATTTTTATTGCACTGGTCCGTGTCTAGTTTTCCTTATGTGCACGAGTATTTATCTATATTTGCATTAATGTAACATATACTAAATTCTTCTATTCTTCATACTAAAGAGTACCAGGACTCTCTTATTGACGCGTGTCTCAACTCTACTGTTGACATGTGTCCCAACTACTTCTTGATGTGACTCATGAAGCTGTCCCAGAGAAACTCGATTATGTTTCGGGTCCGATCACGTGTTCCACGGTAGGAAAACAAGATGCGGCAAGGTTGGGCCCCACTACCATTCTTAAATGCATGGAATTAGGTGGTTAGCACTTGGAATATCCAGATTAGGTGCCTCTTTAATACTTACCTATATTTTGGACGAATTTTTTTGCAAGTTGTTGCCGGCTATTGTTAACTTTCCTTCATTTTCTATGCATGGAAACTAGTTGAATCATTAAGTAGTTGGGAGAGGGACCTGTATGTATATGCTATCATCAGGCTATGAAAAAGGACAATTGGAAAAAAAATGAAAAGTTGCCCTTGAGCATTTTTCGTTCTTATCTGAGCATTCTACTTTGTTCAGTGGCGAAATCCCCAATTCTTATCATTCTTCCTTGAGCGTGGCGAATAAAAACGACTAGCCTTACTTGTGGCTATTTATCTTATCGAGTAAGTTTAGTTGATCCTATCCTCCACCTTTCTATCCCTATCCATTTCTGATCGAAACCTTATCATTTGGTATTAGAGAGAAGGTTCTTCCTTCACAGTAGAATGACTGAGTGAAATATGTGAAGGAGAGTAAACACGAGAGTTGCATCCACCTATTCCAAAAATGGCTGAAGATGACCCTAGCCAGGTTCCCAAAGGGCTTACCTTCGAGCAAGCCCAACTCCTCGGCTTCCAGCGGAGGGAAGAAGAACTTCTAACTCGACTCGGTTGAGTGACCCAAGCACTCGAAAGGCTGGCCTTACCCCCAAACGCCTGTAGGACATGCACCTCGTGTTCCTAGGCGGAATGTTGCTGCAGAAGATGATTATTCTAGTGAGGAAGAGCTGCCAGTCCCACAGCGACAACAAAGGGGGGTTGGAAACAACCTTAAGTTGAAGATTCTAGAGTTCAAGGGCACCAGTTCCCCCAAAGAGTACCTTGAATGGGTACAACGTGTCGATAAAGTGTTCGAATACTACAAATACTCAGAAGCCCAGAAATGTAGGCTTGCTGCCCTCAAGTTTATCGGTTATGCTAATATGTGGTGGGAAAACTTGAAGGCGCAACGAAGGAGAGAGGGAGAAAATGAGATTCGGAGTTGGCGGGAGATGAAGCGCATCGGGCATAGAAGGTTCGTACCTGATTACTATAAGCAAGAATTGTTCCTCAGGTTGCAAAGTTTGCGACAGTGCGGTATGTATATGGAAGATTACGTCATGGAGTTCGAGACGCTATCAATGAGATGTGAGCTCAATGAACCGCAAGAGCAAACCATTGCTCGTTTCCTTGGTGGTTTGAACAAGGAAATTGCAGATACTGTCGAACTACAGCCCTATGTGTTTCTGGAAGATGTTGTAAAGCTGGTTAGTACAATGGAGAAATAGCGTGGATGAGGTAGAACCGTTGCAGCACCGGTGTTTGGTTCGAAATCAACGGCTGCGGGTTCTGCAACTCAAGGGTCTTACTCAAAGGCGAGCACACCGCAAAAGGAAATTGGGGATTCTCATAAACCCCAGGCAGAGTCGACAAAAGGGAAGGACAAGAAGACTGAACAGCAACCCCTTGTTCGGAGCCGAGACATTAAGTGCTTCAAATGTCTTGGATTTGGACACATTGCATCTCAGTGTCCTAATTGATGTGTGATGACCATCCAGAACGCTCACCAAATCGAAAGTGAAGATGAAGAGGTGATTGAAGAAGATTTTGGAGTCTCTCATGAAGAGAATGTAGAGTTCGCTGATGAAGGCGAATGCTCATGATTCGGCGAATCTTGAGTTCTGAGGTAAAGCTGGAAGAAGAATAGCGAGAGAATCTTTTCAGAACTAGGTGCGCCATTCTCAACAAGGTGTGTGGAGTTATTATTGACAGTGGGAGTTGCACCAATGTTGCTTCTACGACCTTGGTGGAGAAGCTGAATCTGACTACAATGAAGCACCCTTGTCCTTACAAGCTGAGGTGGCTGAATGATCAAGGTGAGGTGCATGTTACTTGACAAGTGTGTATTCCCTTCTCGATTGGGAAAACATATAAAGAAGAAGTGATTTGTGATGTGGTTCCTATGACTGCAAGTCACCTCCTTTTGGGGAGGCCATGGCAATATGATTGGAGGGCCTTGCATGATGGATACAGGAACACTTATTCATTCAACAAAGAAGGGAAAAATATTGTCCTAACACCACTCAGTCTAGAGCAAGTGCAAAGGGACCAGAATGTAAGTTCAAAAGCCCCGAAGAAAGAGAATATGATGCTGACGTTGGGAGAGGTTTAGTGGACTTTGTTGAATTTCAACTTAGTTCTCATTTTGTTCATGAAAGAAGCAACACCCGAAGAAAACATCTCTCTTCCTCCTCAATTCATGGCTCTATTGAAGGAGCTCGTGGATGTATTTCCTGAAGAGTTACCAGCGGGATTGCCACTAGTTAGGGGAATTGAGCATCAAATTGATCTCATTTCTGGTGCTACTCTACCTAACCGGCCAGCATATCTGTGTAATCCAGAGGAGGCTAAGGAGTTACAACGACAAGTGACTGAATTGCTCTAGAAAGGCTATGTAAGGGAATCCATGAGCCCTTGCTCTGTACCAGCTCTGTTAGTGCCCAAGAAGGATGGAACCATGAGGATGTGTGTTGATAGTAGAGTGATCAACAAGATCATGGTAAAGTATTGTTATCCCATCCCCCGTTTAGATGACATGCTTGACGAGTTGAATGGTTCTATGGTGTTTTCGATGATCGATCTGAAAAGTGGAGATCACCAAATCCGCATGAAGGAAGGAGATGAGTAGAAAACAACCTTTAAGACCAAGCAGGGCCTTTATGAATGGACGGTTATGCCGTTCGGATTGTCCAATGCGTCAAGCACCATCATGAGATTGATGAATCACGTTCTGCGGGATTTTATTGGTCACTTTATCGTTGTCTACTTTGACGATATTTTGGTCTACAGTAGAAGTCTCGAGGAATATTTGCAGCATCTTCGGAGGGTATTTGAGGTTCTCTGTAAGGAAGAATCTATTTGGCAATATAAAGAAATGTCGGTTCTGCCAAGACCAAATCGTTTTCCTTGGCTATGTCATTTCTCAACAAGGCATCGAAGTGGATGAAGAAAAGATCGAGGCCATTCGAGAGTGGCCTACTCCTACCACAATATGTGAGGTATGAAGTTTTCATGGTCTGGCCTCGTTTTATAGGAGATTTGTGAAGAACTTCAGCATTATACTTGCTCCACTAACTGAATGCATGAAGAAGGGAAACGAGTTCAAGTGGAGTGAGGCAGAACATAGCTTTGAGTTCGTCAAAGAAAAGTTGTGTTCTGCTCCTATATTAGCCTTACCCGACTTCTCAAAAACCTTTTAGATTGATTGTGATGCATCGGGAGTGGGGATTGGGGTTGTCCTTATGCAAGACAAACGTCCAATAGCCTACTTCAGTGAAAAGTTAAGTGGTACAAAACTGAACTACTCGACTTACAACAAGGAGTGCTATGCCTTGATTCGGGCTCTTGAGACGTGAGAGCACTACTTACTCCCAAAGGAGTTTGTCATCCACACTGATCACGAGTCCTTGAAGTATCTAAAGGGGTAAAATAAGCTAAATCGGAGACATGCCAAGTGGGTGGAATACATGGAGATATTTCCTTACGTCATCAAGTACAAGCAAGGAAATGCCAACATTGTGGTTGATGCATTATCTCAAAGGTATGCGTTGATTTCACTTATGGATATGAAGTTGCTAGGATTTGAGTTGATTAAGAGTCAGTATGTGGAAGATTCTTACTTTGCTTAAGTTTATTTGGCCTGTGAGAAAGGAGCTATTAATGGATATTAATTGCTTGATGGGTACTTGTATAAGTTTAACAAGCTTTGTATTCCAAGCGGGTCCATTCGAGAACTGCTAGTACGGGAGGCCCATGCTGGTGGGCTAGCTGGTCATTTCGGAGAAAAGAAGACACTTGAAGTAGTGAAGGAGCATTTCTATTGGTCGAAGATAATTTGGGATGTACACTGAATTATTGAACGATGTGTCACTTGCAAGAAGGCAAAAAGCAAGGAGGCCTCTTTTTACATGCCACTATCTGTACTGGACCAGCCATGGGTCGATTTGAGCATGGACTTTGTGCTTGGCCTACCGAGGACTGAAAGGGGTAAAGACTCAATTTTGGTGGTGGTTGATCGATTCTCTAAGATGGTTCATTTCATTCCATGCCACAAGTCCTATGATGCATCATCCCATGTGGCTGACCTGTTCTTTAAGGAAGTGGTAAGGATCCATGGTATACTGATGAGCATTGTATCAGGTCGAGATCCCAAGTTTCTAAGTTACTTTTGGAAGACCTTGTGCGCAAAGCTCGGCACTAAGCCACTCTTCAGCACGGATTGTCATCCTCAAACTAACGGGCAAATCGAAGTGGTAAATCATACTATCTCCTCTTTACTTCAGACTGCAGTACATAAGAATTTAAAGAGTTGGGATAGTTGCCTTGCTCTCGTTGAGTTCGCATATAATCGGAGCGTTCATAGCTCTACCAGGAAGACGCCTTTTGAAGTGGTTTATGGCTTTAATCCACTTACACCCCTAGATTTGGCACCTTTGCCAACCAAAGATAAATTGTGTTTGGATGGAAAGAAGAGAGCTGAGCAGATCAAAACTTTGCACGAGCAAGTGAAGAAGCAAATTGAGATGAAGAATGCAACTTATGCTCAAGGTGCGAATAAGGGGAAGAAGCAAGTTCATTTCAAACCAGGTGATCTTGTTTGGATTCATCTTCGAAAAGAAAGGTTCCCAAGTAAGAGAAAGAGTAAGCTAATGCCCAGTGATGAAGGTCTATTTCGAGTTAAGGAGAAGATCAATGATGATACTTATAAGATTGAATTACTTGAAGATTATAAAGTTTCAGCAACATTCAATGTGAGAGACTTATCTCCATACTTGGAGGATGGCGAAGATTTGGATTTGAGGTCAAATCCTTCTCAACTGGGAGGGAATGATGTGCCTCATGGAGTTGTCCCCGAGAAACTCGATTATGTTTCGGGTCCGATCACACGTTCCAAGGCAGGAAAATAAGATGCGGCACGGTTGGGCCCCACTACCACTTTTAAATGCATGGAATTAGGTGGTTAGCACTTGGAATATCCAGATTAGGTGCCTCTTTAATACTTACCTATATTTTGGACGAATTTTTTTGCAAGTTGTTGCCGGCTATTGTTAACTTTCCTTCATTTCCTATTCATGGAAACTAGTTGGATCATTAAGTAGTTGGGAGAGGGACCTATATGTATATGCTATCATCAGGCTATAAAAAAGGACAATTGGAAAAAAAAATGAAAAGTTGCCCTTGAGCATTTTTCGTTCTTATCTGAGCATTCTCCTTTGTTCAGTAGCAAAATCCCTGATTCTTATCATTCTTTCTTGAGCGTGGCAAATCAAAATGACTAGTCTTACTTGTGGCGATTTATCTTATCGAGTAAGTTTAGTTGGCCCTATCCTCCACCCTTATATCCCTATCCATTTCTGATCGAAACCTTATCACTTCCCCTATATATATATATATATATATATATATATATTCCAGCAAGCCCTTTAAAAAGTTGTATTTGGCTTAATGGTAGTATCGTAGCAATCTCACATGAGTGGTTCAGGTTTAAACCGCCTCATGACATCTTTCTCCTTTTTATTTATTTTATCTTGAGCAGTTTTAAGATAATACAATAATATATTTAGGAGCTGTTTGATTTGTAATACGAATGATGAATTTCTTTTTATTATAAGAATGGAACTAATAGATTTATTTTATTCCGATTTTGATTTTCTGGGTATCCAATAGAATAAGCTTCCTTTATTTAGGGGGAATCGAATCTCCCATTTAAAGGAAACGGAATGAAATTATTTGTTAATAAATATGTACAAAGGACTTAATATTTCCAATTCCCTTTCTTGTGTTATCTCTACACAAAACAGACGATCTCTTAGTATGATTGACTAGACTTGAATACAATAGATTATTAATATACTGTTTATGAAAAAAGAGATAAATGTTATATTTATGTCCTAATTTTTAATGGATATTCTTCATATACGGATAAATAAAAAAATCATAAAATATTTATTGTACGAGCATACTAATAATAAGATATCTCTTTTTAAATTATAATTAATTTTTTACGAAAAAGAGGTTTGATTGTGTGTTGAACACAGTCATATTTTTTAAACATTTCTATACTTTAATAGGGAAAATTACACCAATGGTACAATTCCTTTATGATATGTTTCATAATGGTGCATTTCCTTTTTTTCGTTACAATTTGGTACATTTCCTTTATGAATGTTTCATAATGGTACATTTCCTTTTTTTTGTTACAGTTTAGTACATTTCCTTTCAAAATTGTTACAGTTTAATACATTTCCTTTCAAAATTGTTACAGTTTACTACAAAATATCAAAGTGTCGTTAACACCGTTAATGCTTGATAACGTGGCGATCTAATATAGACGCGAATTTAATATTGTACCAATGCTAAACAACATTGACGGTGTTAACGGCAGTTTGACGTTTCAAAATTGTTACAGTTTACTACAAAACGTCAAAGTACCGTTAACACCGTTAATGCTTGATAACGTGGCAATCTGATATAGACGCAAATTTAATGTTGTACCAATGCTAAACAACATTGACGATGTTAACGTTTAACATTTTGTAGCAAACTGTAACAATTTTGAAAGGTAATGTACTAACTGTAACGAAAAAAAGGAAATGTACTATTATGAAACATTCATAAAGGAAATGTACTGAATTGTAACGAAAGAAAAGAAATGTACCATATATGTAATTTTTCCTACTTTAATATAATTCATTTACTTTCTTATAAAAAATATTGTCGCATTTATTATCTTAATTTACAGTGTAGTGCGGGCTTTTAACCTAGTTAATGTTATAATAAAGGAAAAAAAAAAAGAGAAAGAAGAAAGTGGTAGTCTCATAGTCATAGGGATAATTGCCCTAGCGGTATAAAAGTTTTACTCAATATAATATTTTGGTACAAAAACTAAAAAAGGAACATTTAATATAAAAACTTTAAAAAATGTAACGTATTGGTACATTTCGTCAAATTTTATTCAATGCCGTTAGTATTTTCCGCGTGACACGTCTATGTGTCCAGAACTGATTACGTGGAATGCTTATTTAGATTATTTTGATGATGTGGCTCTAATGAAATGGTTTCCTAATAAAAAAATAAACAATAAAAAATAAAAGAATGGTAGACTTGCCCCTACGATGTGGTCGTTGGGCTGGGGACCCTCTGGCAGGGTCACCCTAACTAGTATCTATAAAAAATGAAAACTTCTAGGGGATGGAGGTGGGCACCTAGGGTTTCACGGGAGGCAGAGGAAGAAGATGGTAAAAGGAGTAATAGGAGAAGGTTATTAATTAATTGTTGCCTTAAATAATAAGTAAATTGGATCTAGCTCGCGGTCTACTATTCTAAGGTTCAACTAGATTTCATTTGTTCAAATCTTGTTTGAATATATTTATTTTATTACTGCCAATTTTAAATAATTATTAATTAGTAAAATTTTTGAAATGATTGAGGGAGGGAAGATTTCAAATCTTGACCTCCGACTCAAACCACTGTAGCTCCATCATTAGGCCAAGCCCAATTGATCTACTTAAAAAGGAAGAAAAATAATATATGACCATTACTCTTTTCTTCTTTCTCATTTTCCCTTCTTCCTCCTCCCCGTGAAACTCTAGCCACCCAGCCTGCAAAACCCCGCCCTCCTCCCTTTTCCTTCTTCTTCCTCATCCCTTGAAGCCCTAATTTTTAAATTCACATTTTTGGAAGAGATTGGTCGGGGCTCCCTCCACCGGCCCCTCCCCCTCCCCCTCCCCCTTTGGCAAGGTCGACGAACTTCTAATGACCCCTTTGGAGGGAGAGGGGGCCAACGGAAGTATCCCTGATTGATCTCCCTCTCTCTCTCTCACATCTAAATTGAAAAAACAAAAATAAAATGATGGAAACGGGTGGAGGGCTATCCACCGGCACCCTCCCCCTTCGATGGGGTCGCCGGAGGACAACCACTGGAGGGGGAGGAAGCCGGTGTCCAGCCCCAGCCTGTCTTCCCTCTTTTTATGTTTTATTTTTAATTAAAAATATTATCTTTATGCCACATCTTCATATTTATCTTATTAAGTTGTCCATGTCATCAATTTTTGACACATAAACACGCCACATAAGAAAATGCTAATGACATTAGCCAAAAATTGGCGGAATGTACCATGTTGTTAAATTTTTTAGAAGTTTTATAGTTAAATATTATTTTTTTTTTAGTTTTTGTACCAAAATACTACATTATGTGAAGGTTTTGTACTCGGAGGCAAATATTCTTAGTCTTATAATTTTTTCACTTTTTGACCTTAAGTCCTATACATGTCGACATGGTTAAGTTAGTCTTATAATTTCTTCTTTGTTACATATACAAGTCCAAATAATAACCTATTGTTAGAATTGAGATAACATGTTATTTTTATTTACTTTCATCTTTTACTTGACTTGGCTACAACAAATTTAAAAATTTTTTAAAAAGGGGAAAGGAGGTTAGATGGAGGGGGACAACTTATTGTTAACCTCTTGCAGGCAAGGACGTTAGAGACATTCTCTTTAAAGATTCGATGAGCGAGAAAGGGAGTTTGGCGCTGGGAAGGGTGTAATTAGTGAGACGATTAGCGAATGGTTTGAAATTGGCTTAGTGAGATCTCGAATTCGACTCAATCTTAGCGAGCTCGAACTTCCTCTGCTTGGGCTCGACAATAAAATGAGCCGAGTCGAGCTTGATAACATTCGACTAGGTAAATGAGCCAGCCTAAATGAGTATTTTTATAATATAATAATAATGAAAAAATGTATCTTAAGAAAATAAAAATTCATCCATTCTAATATCTTATTTTATAAGAAAACTACTGAGTTCTAATGAAAAAAACTGATGGATAATTTGTCAGTACAAATCCGTTGCCATTGCCTACGAAAACTTTTGACAAAATAACATCCATCAGCAGTGTCAAAGATTATAGATGGATATCTCCTCTGAAAATAACACACAGACGGGTGACGATAGAGCCATCATGAAACTGTCGAAAAATTACCGACGGCCTTGCCCTAAGTATATTTTAGAGGGAGCTTCCCGAGAAACTCACAGATGGAATTGCTGGCAAATGTTTCATTGGTTAGTTGTCGAGAATCTACGATGGATACCAGTGACGGCATATTGTTGCATAGTTTTGGCGAGCCTTTGTGCATCTTTACAAACAGACTTTCAAACGAAATATCGGTCCGCTATGCCTGTTGGTAGTTCTAGATGCTACTATGTCGGTAGACCATTGCTATTTAAATTAGGTAAGTAGAAATTACTTACTGATTGCCGATAGATTTGTCCGTCAGAAAGTAACATCTTATATATGTGATCTGTAGCACATTTCTCATTCATTACGTAATTTTCCTCTCAACATTTCTTATCTTCCCTTAACTTATCCCATTTGAAGTTGGTCAGACAAGTACATTTCTTCATTATTACTTAATCTTTACGATAAGTCATACTTGTATCTGTTATTTTTGCTATTTCTTATTGGAACCTATTGGTATTTGACGACTAAAATTAATTTAGATGTTGATATGATGTAAATTTTGCAATATAATATTTTCATACTCTGTGATATATATTGAATATGGATATCACTCACATAAAATGTGGATGTACAAAAGATTAAATCCTAGTTGAATGCTAATGGAAGAGTTCCTTCGTCTTCATTACGTCACTTTCAGAGTGTGGATAAAATTAGGTGTTTTTTTGAGAAATGTTGAAAGTTTGGTTATCTTCTCATTGATGAAGTTAGGCACCATTTGTGTAGTCAGGGTTTTAAGAGTAACTACTATTACTGGACAAACTATGAATAGGTTCGACCTAATGTCGGCATAGAATCCACTAGTGCAAAACTATTGGTGTATGGTCATAGATGCTGGGTATGAGCAATGTTATGAGCAATATTTTGATGCACGTGAAAACGAGAAATTAGTTGAGGAAAAACCAAATGAAGAGCATGCAAAATGATAAATGAGCCAAATTTAAACACGATAAATTCGGGTTCGGTTCTACTCGTTTACACTCATAGTGGAAAGGGCCATTCGTTGGCCACTTTCCTCCAAACAAAGTCACTAGAGGCATCTTAGACTTCAAGAGCAACCTGCTCAGGGAGGTGTCTGAAGGGTGCCCCTTGCAAAGCCTCATCTCTTTCTCTGCTTCAAAATTTTGTAGAGGAAAGTGAGAGGTCTGCATGATAATACCATAGAAGTTATCTTTTAAACACACTTTTAGACCTTAGATACTAAGTTTGAACATGTATTCCACTTAGTTTTTGTTGGGTTAGGTTACATTTTATGTATCTATGCTCTTAAAGAGGGTAAGTAT
>JAOYND010194716.1:0-16212 GCA_025802135.1 Lagerstroemia fauriei
TTTGCTTGGATGCTGAAATTTGGACGACTTAATAGGAGCTGCTGTCATTTTTTCCTTTGATCTGAAATACATCTTTTACCATCAAGTCTTGGGTCTCGGCTGGTTGTTTCTTGCTTGATGTTCCTATTGTTTGGAATGCCACTTTCACCGAAAATGAGGCTGTTTACAGGCTGTAGTTTCAGCTACCCTTTGCTCAGTGTTTCCCTCATTTTAAATGCAATTTTCGAGGGAAATAGAGCTATCATTCATCTGTTTTTACAGCAGCTCTTTGCTGCATATTTTCATTGAATTACATGGCATCTTTGATAGAAAATGAACCTGTTCATTGGCTGTAGCTGCAGGAGCACTTTGCTCAATGATTTCTCCCGTTTCCAACATTGCTCATGAGGAGACTAGAGCTTGAGTTTTCTGGTCATTGCACTGCCCTTTGCTGGGAATTTTTCCTTTGTTTTCTTGGTGTTTTGAATAGGAAATGGCCTGCATAGAGTCTATGGTTGCTGCTGGTTTTTGCCCAATGATTTCCCATATTTTCAATGCAACTGTGAAGGGAATAGGGCCGTTGAAATGTCGGCCATTGCGACAGCACTTTGTTCTCTGTTTTTCGTCTTTTAAATGAGTCTTTCGGTATGGACTACTGATTTTACTCTTAGACCTACGATTCAACCTTCGATCAGGAAAACAATTGGACTAATTAAAATGTGCAAGCAAACGAACAACCTAGACATAGGGATGGGTACCGATCTCGGGCGTGTCGATTGGCTTGCGAGCCTTTCGAGCGTAACAAGACCTCCTAACTCAAACTTTGGTTCAAGACCGACAAATAAGGACCTAGGTGGTAGTATCATGCTCCCTTAGGCAAATAATAGGTTTCTGATCGACCTTAAGATTAGTCCTTAAACGATTAGCGGGGACTCCAAAAACCTAAACACGGCTTAAGTCCCAACTTAGGCCTCGTGCGCGCCTATAGCCCCCGGGGCTAAAACCTTCAAGTCGGAGTGATTTCCAGGTCCGACAGTATGTGTGGTAGTGCAAGGTATGAAAAGCAAGGTTTGGCCCTTATCTTGAAGTATGCAGGGACCATAAAAATTTTGATTATGTGTTTTCGAAAGGGAGAATGGTAATCCTCCCGAGTAGAACAAGTAATGATATGATCGATTGTGTGACATTCCACTGAGAAAGATCTGTTAACTCTTACGTGTAGTGGGCGGGTGCACTATTAGTTAGTGGATGGAAACCTAGGACAATGTAATATTCGGTGTATGCCACGGCGATTGCAAAATTTCAAGCAACGCTGAGTTCAATATTGCGCAATGCAGAAGTTGTGAGCTTGCAACGCTCTAGTGCTATTGATGCTATGTCAAAGGATGTGTTGCCACAGTGTATCATTATAACATACATTGTAGATATGTGTTGTTCAGACAGTCGTCCGGAGCACATCGATGACATACTGCTGAATGCATTGCGAACCGTATAGGTAGCTAGTAGTAATGACAGCGTCGCAAATTGGCGACATATATTTGCATTTTGCTATGAACCATACGTGAAATGTATTTAAACCATCTGTGGCGGACTAGTATATGTACATGTTGCAGTGGTGATGGTTGCTCATGCAGCTAAGGCAACGCCTTAGCGTTATGTCAAGTCATTAGGAGCATTGTTGTTGATTGGCCTAGTAGCGACGAGCGTTGTGGATGCTGATTAGCGTTGCTTGGTGCGATGACGTCAAATGTGATGATGTAAGTTGTTAAGGTAGTTGGTTGTCGGATGTGGTCGAGGGGGTTATTTGGGAGATGTAGTTTGTCGAGGACACACACTTTGTTGGTGATGTAGTATGTTGCTTTTGCACCTGGTTGCTGAGTACACGCATATATGTGGGACGAAATTGTAAAATGGTTTAGTGTGCAACATGTGTCTCTACATCAGTGGTTGATTTTGAGCTGTGTCAGTTTTCCTTGTTTGTTGTGTCTCTCTCTTGATTGCTTTGTTGGAAGAAGTAGAGGAAGATATTTGACAGGACCCATAAAATTTTTGGCCTCGTACTCGTGTGCAAATGTAGAGGGTGGGATATTGAAAATTTAAGCTGATTGCCCTAAAGGTCATACAAAAGAAAATGTAGCATAGAAATTGTGACACAGAGGTCATGAATTTGTCGGTGTATTGTGAATGGGAATACTGCCATAAATTCATTGGTGTGGCGGGCCTACAACCATGTCCTCCACTTCCCATGGCTTTCGGTCACCAAAGTGGATGCATCAAAGTTGGATGGTGGGCAAATGTGTTTCACTCTGCGGATGGAGGTCGGATTGTTTGCCCAAACGAATGAGTATTTGTTACTCTTCCGAGGATGTACGTCCGAGTGTTCCCTTTACTCTATGTTGAAGACAATCAACGATTAAACGTGTGAGTGTTTGTTACTGTTGTTAGGATGAAGTAGGAGGAATCGGAGTATTAAGTGGCAGACGTTTTTGTAATATATAATTTTGTTGTTGTATGTTATATATGAACCACCGATGAGCAGAGGGATGGGGAAAAGTTGGGACCGAACGCGAGTCCATGACTGATGGGTATGTGATGGGTTGTTTAGCGGGTGCATGTGTTGACCGAGACATGCGATGCAGTAGATGTGCAGGACATGTGAGAGTGTAAGGATTCGAAAGTGTGGTGTGATAGCGTTTATTAAGGTGTAAATCTTATGTTAGCCTCATAGCTGTCATGTCTCTCCCTCGGGTCAGCTGTCTTTGTTCGTTCATTTTAGCTTATCTGTTATGCATTACTCATTCCATGGACATGTGTATTATCCATCAATGGGTGGTTGTTAACTGTAGTGTTGGAAAGGACGTGGCCATCACAGCTAGCGACTGTTGTTGGGATGACATCTGTGATACTCCGCCGATGCTAGGTAGTCTTTGCACGAGCCGCAGTAGTTTTGCCAGTGTAGTGACAGATATTCGATGAGTAATAGATGCTAGGTGAGTACTGTCTACCGATGACATATGTTACTGTTTCATATCCGAAGAGTTGCCGGTACAAGATATTCAGCTGGAGCTGTTTCCCCTTCACTTAGAGGCTATCGGAGGATTTAGGCATGTTTGCTTGCAAACATTAGGTAATGTTCATTAGATATGACAACGTTGTTTGAATTGCGGAAAAGTTGTTTCTGTGTATCTAGGTACGTGCTAAATAACCCTTGTCTAAAATGATTAGATGGGCTGGGTGTCGGACATTGAAATTTCTAATTAAGGGGTAGCCCCAGGGGCTATAGGCGCGCACGAGACTTAACTTGAGACATTAACCTTGTGAAATTGGAGTCGCCACTACCCGTTTAAGGACTAATCCTAAGGTCTATCAGATAACTTTTATGTACCTAGAGGACCAAGATACTAACCACCTAGGTCCTTATTTGTCGATCTCGAACTAGAATTTGAATTTGGAGGTCTTGTTACATTTGAAAAACTCGCAAGCCAATCGACACGCCCGAAATCAGTACCCATACCTATGTCTAGTTTGTTTGTTTACTTGCACATTTTAATTTGTTAAATTATTTCCTTGATCGAGGTTCAAATCGTAGGTCCAAAATCAAGATCAATAATCAAGATCACGTGCCCTAACATGCCACTACACAACCTTGTCTACGTGCAGAAAAGTAAAGGGTTCCAATATTGTTGAGGCTATAGGAATTTATCACCTCTCTCTCACTACCCTTCTCATTACAATTGTTCACTCAAATACAAAGGAATCCCCAAACCCCACACTAATTCAAGAAGATGTAATCAAATCACATATCAATCAAATCCAAAGGGTACTAGACAATTCATCCACAAACAAGAATAACAAGTGAGGGACTAATGTGACTCAAACAACCTCAAAATAGAACAGTAAGTGACAACCCTAAAACCAAAAGCCAACAACTAAAGAACGGGTAAAAACGAGCCTCAAAACAATCACAAAATGATGCAACAAGTGACAGCCATAAAATCAGAAGTTTAGAACTAGGGAATGTCTAGAAATGAGAATCATTAACCACAAAATGGAGCGGCAACAATGACAAGCAAGTTAAGTCTCTAATCTCCTCAAAATAGCATCATAGATGGAAGAAATCATCGAGCAATGACCAACAGCAACAATGGAAAATTATCAGCCCAATTAAATATTGAAAAGTTCATTGAAAAGAGGAAAAAATACGAAACAAGGTGCTACTGCAATGACTGACATTAGACAGCCCCTTTTTCTTCGAAAATGCCATTGAAATCATGGCAAACAATTGCATAAGGACCAGCTGCAACTATGGAAACAAAAGAGCCTCATTCTCCAAACACCATTGAGATCAAGGAATAACATTTAGCGAGGAGCTTCTGCAACTGCTGATATTAAATAGCCCTATTTCCCTCGAAATTGCATCGAAAACATGGGAAATCATCGAGTAAATAAATAGCAGCGATATGGGAATTAATCAGTCCGTTTTCCAATGAAAATGATACTCGAATCAAAGAAAGATGTCAAGATAGGAGCTGCTGCACTATCGGGATGTGCACACCACCAGTCTTGGCGAGAATGACACTTAAACAAGGGGAAAATGTCGAGATAGGTGCTGCTGCACTATCGGGACATACTCAGCCCCTTTCTTGATGAAAATGGCACTTGAATCAAAGAGAAATGTCGAGGAAGGAGCTGCTACACCATCGGGATGTGCACAGCCCCATTCTTGGCAAGAATGACACTTAAACAGGTGGAAAATGTTGAGATAAGTGCTGTTGCACAATCAGGATGTGCACAGCCCCTTTTTCGATGAAAATGACGCTTGAATCAAAGAGAAATGTTGAGGAAGGAGCTGCTGCACTATTGGGATGTGCATAGCTCCTTTCCGGATGAAAAGGACACTTGAATCAAGAGGGGATTTCGATCAGGGAGCTGCCACATTATCAGAGTATGTACAGCCCCTTTCTCAGTTAAAATGACACATAACTGAAGCAGAAACATCAAGAAAGGACAAGCTAAGATAGCAGATAACAAGCAGCCCCCATTTATATCAAAAGAGCAGTCAAAACAACCACGGGACTAGCTCAGTGTATGAGGATCATAGATACGATTGCCAAACAAGAACAGATCCATCATCTCCACCATATAATCACCAGCATATATCAATCCGGTAATTTTCAGCAAGCAAACGTATCAATCCAAATGAGCGGCAACAAAACAATAACCGATAAACCAGCAACAAATGAGGTATGCAATTAGCGAGCAAAGGCAACCAGAGACCAGCCATCTGCTGGTAGCGAACAAAGGTGATTAATCCGTGAACAGATGCAGACAGAGGCCAAACATCAACAGGCAACCAATAAGCAATCAATCCGTGAACAACAACCAATAGAAACTACCACTAGCATACCACAAACGAGGCAATTGAGCAATAGACAGAAACATACCGAAAGAGAGTAACATGCAAAATCGGTCAATAATAGAAGTGAACGAGGTCATCCAGTAGTTGGGTACCCATCGAGATTCACCTAGCTCACCAATCAACGAACGGCTTGACTGTGAATGAGGAGATGTATCGGATAGTGGGATGTCACTAGGATGAGGACTGAGATCTCAGTGTCTCACAGCCTAAGGCGAGCTCGGGGATGAGGCAGGGGAATCAGGCATTGATTAGGCTCGGGACCTGTGGATGAGCTACGGTGATGACTGTGACGGTGCTGAGACTGCTCGCCATTGTCAGGGGTCGTTCACCAGGAGAGGAGTGGATGGAGGTCGACCGTTTTCAAAAGAAGTCTGAACTCTAGGAGGAGGAACTCTGGCCGAAGTCAAGGCCCGATTCGAGGAAGAGAAGAACAGTGAAGAGGTTAGGCAAGGGAGAAGAGGAATGCGGTTGTAGAAGAGGCTTGATGGCAGACGATTTTGGGACAAAAAGCTGCAGGCTAACGTCAGTGTGGTCTCGGGTCGTGGCCGAAACTCGATGGAGAGGCTCGGGGCTGTGGACGGTGGAAGGTGGAGCTGAGAGGGTGCCGAAAGAGGAGGCTCTGTTTCTGGGCGAAGGAGGTTCGGTGGGGATGGAGTTTGGAATTGAGCTCCGGAAGGCTTGATCGGAGGAGATGGCAACACTTGGTCACAGTAGTGGGGAGTCTAGTCTGGACAGGAGGAAGTGGTCTCATAGAGAACGGTCGTGCATCTGGTGGCGAATCAGAGGTGCTCGGTCTCAGATAGAGCACGGCCAGGTATGGCTAGGTTCGGCGGGACAAGGCTCGAGCTGGGAAGAGGAGTGGGGCAACTGCCATGGCAAAACCCACAGTGAAGGAAGCTGATGTCCCGTTTCTCTTGAGCAGCTGAAGGTTGTTTTATCCTTTAATCTTTCACGAGTTAAGATCCAAATGACGCTAATGCTTGCTTAATTTGGACCTTTCAATAATTAGATATAATTTTTTAAATAAAACTGGCCAAGATGCATGAATGTGATAGATTCAGCCAATTTCACTTAGAAATCATATCTTCTTCTCTGGATCAAGTTTTGAGGTTAAAAATATGTCAAATTGAAGCCAACTTGATGTTCTTCACAATAACTCTGAATTTGCCCTATGAACAATCCAATTGGATCCTCAATTTTAATCTTAAACATCACATCATGTCTGACATGTTCGCTCAATTTTTTCGAGATCAAGGTTCAGATACCTTCTAAGCAAAAATGAGGTATCAACACTGGGTATCGTGGTCCTCAGGTAATCATTTCACCACGTCATAAATGATTGATGAGTTCTGTGTCGGGGTTACTCCACCGTTTTGAACAGTTTTATAAAATGGTATGTGTATATTTGTTGTGGAACATCCTACCGGAGGCGGTTGCCATCTAGTAACTTGGACTGTGTAATGGGGTAATATGCAACAGTGCGCGGTGTTGAGTGGTAGGACGTTCTTGGTGGCTGTGACATAATGTTTCATTCGTCTAAACCACATGCCTCTTGGTATGCCTAATGTAAGTGCGATATGTATCGGCAGTCAGCCGTAGTGATGTAGGCAGGTCTGATGAATCGAGCATCTATTATTGTTCAAGACCATGCATGATTTATTCGATCATCTGCTAACAATTGTTTGAGGTGTGGCTAGCAGACAACGCGATGCAGAAGACTCAGTTGACCTACCTGATAGTGGGCTGAAGGAATTTGTGCTGGCAGGTTGTTCTCTCCCCTATAGGTTTTATTAACAACTCAATAACAGGTGGAATGCTATTACTTGTAGGTGTCAGTATCTCAGATGTAATGTGGGGGAGATCAAATCCAGCTAAGATACAAATTTTGTCTCCTGCGATGTGGTGTCACCGATCAATGAAGTGTAGGCATCTTATCAGGGGGTGCAATCTGTTCATTCCATGTTTTGTTTTGAGAAGGATTTGTTGGGCTGTTACAATAACTGGTCATGACCTATATAAAGCCAACCTCTCCAGGCGAATATTTTTGTTCATGCATTGAAAGTGGGTCTCTTTTTCAATATTTGAAAAATACCCATGATCACTAACTTCTTAACATACAAGCAGAATAAAAATGACGATGAAGCTGAAAAATCACTCAAGGAAGTGTAACTACCATTTAAAGTGATAGCTACATGTATTTTTATTTTTTCCGTGATATATATGTTTTTAATGCTACATACTATGAAGGTTGCAAATACCCAAAGAATTAATTGACAATTGAAAAATCATATCCAATATTATTACATAAAAATGACATAACTTATTATTCAATCATATGATTGCCAAATCCGTAGGCAGTACGGGTTGATCATTACATTTAATTTGATGTCATAATTGATATATCGTTTGGGGTTGTTAGTCTGTTTTAAGGTTTAACGATGAAATTCAAGGAAGTAAAATGCCAAGGTGTAAGTGTAGCTTGCTGATTTTAATTTTTCACGAAGTTTACAACGTTGGTGGAAGTAAAATGCCATGTGAAGGCGGGCGAAAAAAGACCTTTGCAGTAGTTGCCATGTGTCAAAACCGCAATCTAGGATTCGACATGGTTTAAGGAAAGCCAGTTGGCTGCGGTCACCCTCGGCTAGTTTCACTCTGCAAGACATCCAATTTATTAACTTCATGCGGGAGATGTATTTCCCAGTGGGTAAAATGCGTATGGGGTTGTAGTGGGATTCGAAGCCGCGTGCGCACCCCTAGACGGTTAGCATTCTTACCACTATGCGAAGTCTGTACTCTGACATATTGTAGGAATAAGGAATTTAAAGGGAAAGCTCAATTCGTCTTTTTGTTGGAGGTTCACCCACAGATGAGCGGATTTGATCCAAGAAATTGTGTAATCTACCCTTAAAAACGTGTTTTTTGCTACAATGGAGGGGGGGAATGGACGAAGTGCGTTGCCCCATTGTAGATCTCGTGAAATGCTGCATTTTAAAAAAACGGACTGATTTTGCGCAGAGATGGCTGAGTAATCCATGTTTGAAGTTTTCGGAGTGAAGTTTGTGCTTTGAAAAATCTCATTGTGTGCATTGCCAAGATGATGAGAAGAAGAACAGAGGAAGAACACTTGAGGTCCTCGGTTTTGGATGAGCTAGGATTCATCGCAGAGGGTCCCGGGAGAAGAAGACGACCCAATGCTCGGATGGACATGGGTCTGATCAACTCTTCTTCACGCGAGTCCTCACTTAGTCCCTTGCTCCGTACTTGCTGCAGTCAACTCTGTACTGTTTCTCATTTTTTCTTGATTTTAATCGCCAATAATTGCTTGATTGTTTAAAAAAAATATTATAGAATTCTAAAAATTTAGAATAATTTGAAATAAATATGATATGCATTTTAATGAGTTGTTTCATATATTTAGTAGGAGATTTTGTTGAGTGAATTAATTTCACTCCAAAATAAATTTATGCTCAATAATTAAATTTATTGATATTTATGGTCAATGGAACGTGGATGATGATTAGGAGCACTGCGAATTCTCGATCTCGTATCTTTGAATATTTCTATTAGTTATTTAGAATATTACTGTATAAATCGTATGAATATCTGTACTAATTCTGAAAATATCCTTTTGCATGTATAATATATTTAGCAATGGCATCAAAATCTATTATCGCTAATTTGATGAAGGGTGAGATACTGGATGGAGGCAATTACAATATTTGGCACTGAAAGATTCAGTATCTCCTAGATGAGTAGGAAGTTTTGAAGACTTTAGACCAGGCCAGGGAAGCGCTTAAAAAAGTGATGCACCTCAGCACTAACAAAACCTTGAAACCTACCAGAACTAGCTCAAGAAGGACCGTTGTGCACGCTTTACAATGTTAAGCAGCATGACAACGATCTAATTGATGAGTTTAAAATGTTCTGGCTGCTCACAAGATGTAGAAGGCCCTCAAAGCTAAGTAGGGTGGTGTCTCTTACCAAACCATGAAGCAACATCTCCAATGCATTGCTAATATGATCCGACATCATAAGTCCGATGAGGTGACCCTTTCTGATGAGCAGTAGGTCTAGGCTATGCTTATGTCACAATCTAGTTCCTAAGAGCATATAAAAGCAAGTATAACCCACAATGAGAGCGTCAAAACATTTGATGACATTAGTCACCATTTAGAGCTGGAGGATGAGCGCTTGAAGGCTTCTAAGCCCAATTTTGAGGCTAATATTGCGGCCTCTAGTTCGCACAAGTCTTCTTGGCCTAAATGCAACTTCCTAAGCACCAAGGTGAACCTGTGCCAAGAAAGGAAATTCCACCAAGCGCAAGAGAGGAAAGCATAGTGAAAAGAAAGACCTGAGTAAAATCAAGTGCTATAACTATTATAAATTGGGAGAATTATATTGGGAGTCCTAAAAGTTTGTCATTTCTCCTAAGTCAGTCCTCTAAGTTTTAAAGTGGCATGTTCAATCTCAGTCCTAAATGTTTGCTCCATTACACATGTAAAGTTCATTCCGTTACTTACCGTTAGGTTACCGCTTACATGTCACTAACGCCATTATTTCTTCCTATTTTACCGTTAGTTTGTTGACATGGCACCTAAGTTGGCATTTTTTTATATTAAATATATGACAAGTCACATGTAAAAAGATATTTTATGGGACCCTGACTAAATTTTGAGTGATTTTCGAGATTTAGCAAAATTAACATGACAAATTCATGTCCCGACCCGACTACTCGGTTAGATCAAAATCGATCTAATTGATTTAAAAATAAAATAAATATCACAGTCTCAACTCAAAAAATCCTTATTTACAGCCGATTGAACCGGGTAAGAAGAGCTTGCCAAAATAAACTGGGTTAAAAAATACCAAATCAAACATATTAGTGCCACGTTAGACAAATTAACGGAAAAAACTGGATTAACACCGTTATTGACACATCAGCAACATATCAAGGGCAAGTAACGGAATGGACTTAACGTGTGTAACGGAGAACAAACTTTTAGGACTACCGTTGCAATTCTCCCATTATAAAATGGGGTACTTTGCTTACAACTGCGTTGCACCAAAGAAGGTACTTGTAGACCTAATCTTATGTTTGGTTCACAGGAATGAAATAGATAAGAATAGAATAGATAGAAAAAAGAAATGAGATAAAGACACCGAGAGTCCTATATGTTTGTCGATTATTGCAAGTGAGTCCTAAATGTTTCAAAGTGTTAAATTAAGTCCTATATATTGTCCACGTTTCAACATTGAGTTCTTTCCGTCACCTACCGTTACTTTAAGCTGATGTGGCATTGATACACATTACTTGAAAGTAACGGTAGGTGACGGAAAGGACTCGATGTTATAATGTGGACAATATATAGGACATGATTTAACACTTTGAAACATTTAGAACTCACTTGTAAGAATCGACAAACATATAGGACTCCCGATATCATTTTCTCAAAAAGAAATAGATGGGGAATAGAATTAAATGAGGTATAAAAATATTATTGTTTGGTTGGAGGGAATAAGAATGATAAGGAATAGGCTATTAAAGTTAAAAGATAAAATTGTCCTCATATATATATAAATATGTTTAATTTATATTATTATTGTATTTTGTTAGATAAATAAAATATAAAAAAAATAAAAACGTGATTTTTGCACTGTTCATTATCTTCTTACTCGCATCCGAGCTTCCCCGGCAACCATGGTGATCATCGCTACCACAAGGAGCCTCACCTTCGAGCCACAATCATCGAGACTTCAAGCTTCTTGGCCACCATCGAGCCACCGCAACGAGCGTCTCTACCTCGAGGAGCCCAAGCCAATAGAAAGAGAAACTTTTCTCTCTCTACATGTCCTGCCTGGAGCGGTTGAAAACGCGGGCATTGGAGGGAGGGATGAAGCTGAGGATTTAGACAATGGAACCGAGGGCATAAAAGGGAACAAGATTGCTTGGAGCAGGGGAAAACACTGACATTGTAGGGACGAGGCTACCTTGAAAACTTGATGAATAGTGGAGGGTATATCAATAATTTAACTCCTATTCCTGGTGAAAATACCCTATTCCTGATAAATTTATGTGGAATACTAACACTCCTCTATTACCCATCTATTCCCCATCCAGAATAACTTTTCGAATAAAAAACGAACCAAATGCCGGTTATATATTCCGTACGGAAAAGGGAAGGGTTAGCTATTCCTATTCTCTCCAACCAAACACGCCATAAATGTTTTATGGTCACTGATTGTTCAACTGCTAATCATACTCCTTTGTGGATTGTGAATTCAGGCGCAACCGAGCACCTAGCGAGGAGTCGAGATGGGTTTGTGGAATATCGTGGAATCCCAACAGAAAGAAGGGTACACATGGGCGATTCAAGTGTGCAAGTGATTGGAATCGACACTTACAAGCTCAATCTGCAAGTTGATCGCACTCTATATCTTCACGATGTCCTTCATATTCCTGACATCCAGTGAAACCTATTAGTAGTTATGGTCTTATTAGGCCTTGGTTTTAAATTTGTGTTTGAGGGGTCGTGTGTGAGCATTTTTCTTGGTAATGTTTTCTATGGTGGCGATGGCTTTATTTCAAATGGTTTAATAGTATTAGATGTTGAATATTATGAGAATAAATATGTCAATTCATTTTCTCTAATTGCTTTGAGTAATGATGATGTTTACATTAATTTTTTTGATCAGGATGTTTACATTAATTTGATTAGATGACATGCTACATTGGGCCATGTGAGCCTAGACCGAATGAACAGATATGCAAGAGAAGGTCTTATAGTTCCTCTAGTAAAGGTTAGCATGCCAACTTATGAACATTGTTTTGAAGGAAATGCAACCACAAAATCATTTGGTAAAACTAAAAGGGCATCTATCCATGTAGAATCCGATTGACTTAAGACGAACCCAACCCGATAAAAAATTATTCTCTCTATTGAAGGTGGTGTAACTCCCTGAGTAAATGCCATCTTAATATTGAGTATTAATTGACATTCAAGGAGGGGTTACACAAGATTAAAATCTGATCTTATTAATCTTCTTAATCAATAAAAATTGCAAAAAAGATGTGTGGAGAGTTTCTGTTCTAGAGGAATATAATTTTCCCAGCTCTTGCATGCAACCGGGATTGAAAGAAATAGAGAGAAGTATGTGTGTGCTTTCAGGTCATGTTTGCTTCCATTTGAGATTGAGTGAGGGTTCTTGTATTGCGAATCTTGTTTGATTCTCGCTTGATGATGTAGTGAGAATCCATTGCCCATGTATTCGTGTTTGTGCAGGTGCTCAGTATATGATTTGATCCCGCACATCGATCCCGGGAATTTCGGATTAATTAAAAGATAAACTGACAATCCTTCTCAATATTTTATTTATACGAGTGATTATGAATTTTTTCGTATGTGATATGCATGTGTTTGAAATCCAATAGTTGTAATTTGGAGCAAATCGTTAGAGAGGAAGAGATTCTACTAGAAGGGGAGAGTTCATAATTACACTTTGATTGTGTTCTGCCATGTTACGGACTCGTCCTAATTTGTTACCCAGCAAACTGATAATTAATGCAGTTGAAAATTTTTGTTACCTGGTATTTAACATTATTTATTGTCAGCCTAGTGCATGCTATCCTCAAGGTTTGAGCCTCGGACTTTTCACCTCTCGATGTTACTACCAGTTTATGGAAGGAGGCATTATGGAGTGAAAATCCATATGGATTTTTAGTCCTAAAAGTCTTTTCATGGAATGCTTGATTATCATTCATTCCCATTTCGATTTGGTTTTGAATTCGTCAAACAAATATCATTTGATTTAGATTGATTCATGGGTCATTGACTTAATTTGATGTAAAGTTGGTCAATTCATTTGATTTACGCGTATCAAACATGATTACATACTATTATTATATTCGATAATATTCATTGTGCAAAACACGGATCATGTGCTAGTTTACTCATATTTACTCTCATTTCTCTACTGTAAACTAATACCTAACTTAATCGTTCATAATTGCATACATAATCATGGCATTAACATCCGTAAACCGTCTTTCTATCGCCACTATAGTGGATACGCAGAATTTCTCTTGTTTCGACGCAACTGACCGATTTACATAAGGTAAATATTTTTTTATTGGTCAACGATTCCATTCATGCACAATGTCAACTACAATTCTAAACAATGCATATGATTCCATTCATAATCCATTACACCTACACTTCTGAACACTTTCTATAATCGCTTGCATATAATTCGTACAATTTGTTTCATTTACAAATCAACATGCTTACTGTTTCGAATCATGTTTAACAATTCTCATCATGCGAAGTGCGGGTCTTTCTACTGACAGCCTATATATAAAGTGAATTCATCATGTGATTCAATGAGTCAATTTTAGTAATAAAATCTCTACTCTCGTGGGATTGGTCCAATGACCACAACGTATTTCCAATATCTCAATTTCTCCTATATCACCAAGAAAATAAGAAAAAGCTGCTTTCTTAAATTGAATCCGAAAAACAAGTAAGAGCGGTGTTTTTTTTTTAACAATATCTATAATATTATATACAAACATATGTGAAGTTTGGTATCTTTTTTATTTTTCATAATTGTCCTCCATCTAATTTACATATTAAAATTTATTATATGCATCTGATTTATAGATTAAAGGTAAAATAATAATTTCAGTTATTTTTCTCTCGCTTCATATCTATAATCTTAACGATAAAAATCTTTCATTAATTGCTCATATTTTCCCATCTCACTCCATATCTAGAATTTTAGTAAAAAAATCTAGCATATTTTTTGAACAAATAATTTGAAAATCTAAAATTGAAAAGTTAAAATTGACATAATATACTAATGGAAATTGAGAATACGATATTTAATACAGTAAGTTAACTAATTTTAAATGAATTAAATTACAATAAATTATAAATAAACGATCTAATTATACAAATTTATTCAGGCATTTAGTATTAGAATTATACTGATTTCGTTTGAATGTATTTGTTGAGTGAAAAATTCATTCTGGTTCCGGAAATTTCATTTTTTCCATGAAATAATCTAGTTCCTCCTCTCATAAAACTAGGATAGTCGAATGGACTCTGCAAAACCTAAAATAAAATTTCCAACAAATCTCAAGTAAATCCCAAACATTGCGACTCAAATTTCATTTTTCCAAAAGAATCCCACAAAATTACGGAGCATTGCAATTTTTACCAGTATAAATCGTATAACAAGGAGAACTTTGTATATGATAATATAACTTAATTAATTTTTAATAGATTAATAATTTTTCGCTTGACCATTTCCTTACATATATTCAATTTATTTTGATTATATTTCGCAAACTGTTATATAACTGTTTTTATTCCGAATATCTAAAGTTTTAATAGATAACAATTTTAACAAAGGAAATCAATTGTTATTCCGTTTTTTATTCTGCCCTATACCAACCCATTTTCGATTCCAATTCCGCACTACAAACCTAATCCCCTACCTTAAATGCAGTTGCAGATTGTATGTTACGCAGAATATCAACAGCAAGACTAGAATATGAAATCCAAATACTTAATCTGTATGTTTTGAATTTCAAATTGATTGAACAAATTGCAATAAGGGGTTACTATAATTTGAATTTATTTAGACTTTATTATATTTTCGAACATTTGTTGCCCTGCATCTTTTCATCTAGTGGCTTTAGGAGCGTAAGTATGAAAAAAGATAAGATGCATGGCTTGTTAGAGGCCAAAATCTACACAAAAGTCGACCAAATACAGTTTCGAAATTATAGGAAGAAAGACGAACTGAAATATCTAAATCAGATACATAATATTCTAAAGATATATTTTAAATATTAAAACATTATCTTACTACTCAGATATACTCCTATCAACAGAAAAAGATATAAAAACTTCATGTCAATGTTCATATAAAGGGTTATTCGTGGGGAAAAATTTGTTGTTCTTAGTCGGGGAAAGGAAAAGGAAAAAAAGGGAGAATATGGAGTTGAAAGAGAGAAGTCTGACAGAATTACCAATAGATGTGTTGACCGAAATCCTATTGCAAGTCCCTGCGGGGAGTCTTCATCCCTTGAAGTGTGTCTGCAAGAGTTGGTACGGGGTGATCCATGATAAGCATTTTGTCAAGTCGCATCTCGAGCTTTGGAGATCAGAGCGCTTGATCTGGCCCTTGAAACAGTTTGTATTTGGGAGTGAGATTCGGATCACCTTTCTTACGCTCAACGTTGAAAACAAGGGGTGAAGACGCATCGCAGTGAATTTCTGTTGGAGGACTGCCTGGTTCCTGCTCTCCCCGAGCTTCGGATGCGAGTCCATACCCACTTCTGCGCTAACCTTACACTCCTCGACTCATGCGGTGGATTGCTTCTATTTTGGGTCATTGATATGTGTTCCGCTAGGAACAGAGCTGAGCGGCTGCTCGTCTGCAACCCAATCACGAAATCACACAAGCTTCTGCCTCTGTGTGACGCATTCAAGATGCATGAATTCCGATGGAAAGTAATCTGCGATGCAGCTCTTCAGCAGCACGAGATAATCGGGATCGAACATTCACATGATATTACATCCTCCCATGTTATTAGATGCTTTATTTTCAAGTTGCATCAAGGGAGAGGACGGGAATCAACTGCTGTGTGGAAGGAGTTGTACGTTGATATACCTTGGAACTGTCTTATTTCACGTCTGGAGTGTTGGGAATCGTGGCGCAGCGGAAGCTATATTTTCAAAATTTTATTCCCATTCCCAGCGGTCACTTCGAGGTAATTCGGAATTACAACTGATGAGGAAGTTAAGAAT
>JAOYND010194818.1:0-26962 GCA_025802135.1 Lagerstroemia fauriei
CAATGGAATTGAGAAAAGTAGTATCAAAATTCCCAAAGAATCCAACTATCATTCCATTATCAACCGCTGGAAAAGTGAAAGATGTACCAAATTCCTCACCAAACGGTCCATACTGTCGTTTATTACTTAGGAATCTGAGTGATTGGATAACCCTAAATGCATAATATTCTGCAATGTGCACTGATATTGAAATCAAGAACTCATCTGGACAATCTAATAAAACCTGCAAAAAGATTCCAACATGGATTTGACATTAATAACAGGTGTAGGTGTGGTTGCCTTTATTAAATTGCATGTTAGTTGTCACATAAACATGCCCATATA
Source organism: Lagerstroemia fauriei (assembly GCA_025802135.1). Classification (NCBI taxonomy): domain Eukaryota; kingdom Viridiplantae; phylum Streptophyta; class Magnoliopsida; order Myrtales; family Lythraceae; genus Lagerstroemia; species Lagerstroemia fauriei. The sequence continues at coordinate 325 of JAOYND010194818.1, forward strand.
TATATATATGTGAGAAATTGAGAAGTCACTTCTTAAATAAATAATCAATACATCAAGATAGAATAAATATATCTTTGCTAGTTAAGTAAATGACTTCTTGTCTATGATTGCTAGCTAGCTATAAAGCCTCCATATAGCAGTATTGTCACTTTTCCATGCAAATTTTCATAGATAAACTCAAGTGCAAGGTTTATTCCATGACATTTAGCTACGAGTGTCTACCCTACGACATGACAATTTTTGAAGGGATATACTACACAAGTGCAGGATGATTCTAAGTGCGCAGGACATCCCGGTATCCAACGCGTACTGGAGCTACTGGAGGACAAATATTTCTCCCTTTAGAAGTGGATGATGATGAGACATACGTTAAGACTTTTCTAGTGTACCAATAAGACAAGACAGAAGTCACCTGTTAGAAAACTTGAGCCCCTTCCAATTTTGAGGCACAAATGCGAAAGTGTCTTGACGGATTTTAATGTGAACCTACCCAAGTTTGAAGGATGATACACTCTCATGATCATGGTCGATCGTTTCTCCAATTATGCAACGTTCATATCCGTGTAAATATGCTCAAGTGGTTTCATGGAGATAGGGAAGATTCGAGTAATGCATAATCTTCTAGAGCACCAATCGGCTTAGGTAGCTAATGATAGAGATGTCAAGAGAGTCTTGGTAGAATTCTCCTGTAGCATTGATGCAAACTGTAGAGGGAATACTTGATCTAATAGAAAGAATCTCTAGAGAGAAAAGTGAGTCAAGAACTCACTGAAAATTTGTGGAAACTCATCCAAGATGTCAAGGCATTCCCAGTTGAGGATGAGACAAGGGCATCACTCAAATTGTAGGAGGAAAATTTTATTGATCAGCTCATGTCATGAGATATATCCCATGATAATGAAATTTATCGATGGTTAAAAAACCTAATTGATGTTCAAAGAGACCTTATTGATCTTCAAAAAACCCAATTGATGTTCAATAGACTCAATTGATGCTTAGGAGGACCTAATTGATGTTTAGAATGATGATATTGATGTACGAAATTAGAAATGGTGAACTTGATGTACAGCATATCTCTCAGGGACAAGGTCATCTATTTACTCTTTAGACAATAGTGATAACTTAGTGGAGCTAAGGGGAGAATCTTCTAAAATTGATCAGGAAAATCGTACGGTTTTATGAAGCCATGTGCTATGGCTCAAATCCATATTCAATCCTATTTTCGATAGAATCGGTTGACAATTGAGAGGCATTCCTTTCCTCAGCCTCGCTTCTATAGTCTTAGTGTTCTATCTTATTGGGGGGATACCCCTCCTAGAGTCTCTGTTTGAAAGGGTAGCTAGGATAACAAATATGTAGAATAACGAGTAAATACATAGTTAGAATATTGTCTAAACATTCTCCTACATATTCGAGAGCATCGTCTCCTCTAGGAGAGCTACCTATATAAGAAGATTTTCGCATCACTTGTACATTCGTTCAAGAGTTAATAATAATTATCCTCTAAGAATTTGTCTCACTTCTTTTTCTCTCAAAGTAGTGTTGATAAAGTGATAGGCAGACTTAGGACAAACTCCTAAGGTCGCACGAATTAGGAACGTTAGGTAAAAACAATGCTCACAATACTTCTTTGACATAATGATTAACTGTCAATAAATTACGTATGCATAAAAAGGTAGAGAGGACTAACCTCGTAACATTTTCCTCTCGGGGCATACAATGCAGCCTGAGTACTTGAACGAACCAAGGAACCATCGTGGTCATACTCAATGGTAATGGAATGAATCACTTCAGCTTCATTAACAATGACCAAGATTTTCTTGACATAGCTATGTGCACCGTCATTATAAGGGTAGCCAGTACCTCCATATGGGCCAACAGGTTTGAAGGGATAGTGAGGAGAAACTGATCTTAGATATACTCCAAGTGAATCAAGACGAGGGCTCTTGACTAATTTCATGAGAATTTGGTCCCACTCATCCATTTTCTCGGAAAGAAAAGATGCAAAAGTCTTGATTGCTAATGGGATTCCTCCAGCATAATGAACAAGATTTTCAGACAATTCTCTGTATCGTTCCGCAGGACTGCCTTGAGCAAAAGTATGATGGCAAAAGAGCTTAAGCGAGTCCTGTGGATTCAATCCAGGGACTATAAACTTCTCATCTACTCCAAGGTCGTCCAATAACTGTTCATTTCTCGTGGTTATCAATATTCTACTTCCAGGACCAAGGAAGTCAAGTTCTCCAGTGATAGAAAAAGCTTGCTGCTTCTTATCTAAGCCATCGAGCACAAGCAATATCTTCTTTTGATACAACCGACTCCTGATCATATCAATGTTGGTATTACTCCGATCAGACAAGAACGTGACATTTCTTATCTTCAAAACATTCTGTAGCAGTTGCTTCTGCAATTTAACAAGCTTATGTTCCTCATTAGCAGATTGGATATCTGCGAGTAAACTGACACCTTGGAATTTGTTGTGGAGACTGCTACAGATAGCTTTTGCCATTGTAGTCTTTCCTATGCCTTCCATACCATGTATCCCCATGACACGAACATCGTAACCTTTGATGCTTAACAAAGAGATTATGTAGTCTATATTCTGATCTAATCCCACCGTATTGTTCGTGTAATAGGATGAATCAGAGTAGAACTCTCTGTTTGGTAGGTCTTGTACAATTTGCTTAATGAATTCTACCTCGTCCCTGCATAATAATAACAATTTTTGGATCATGTTGTTAGCTCATGCAACAGTAAAAGGACTTTGGTGATAATAGTTATATTATTTATTGCTTTTTACTTTTATGGAGGTTCCCGAGTCTAAAAGAGTAGGGTGCAAAGGGCATCAAAAGGGCATGGAAAGACCTATCACTAAGAGTCGAACCTAAACCCTTTGGTCTTAGATCAAATGATATCATTGTGTCAATCCCTCCTTTTTTTTTATTATTGTTGATAGTGTTGATGTTGTAAATCATGGCTGTTACATACTGTTATTACTCCACCAATTGGCCGATACAAAAAGATTACTTAATATAGAATGAGCAAAATGATCAAGTATATTCTCTCAGCTTATGAATTCAGGTAAGTCCATACGCAAAATGCATGTATAACTGGTCTCACAAAGGCCACACGTTCAAGGGGTAATTGAACCCCCGGCCTCGTGAAATTTCACACGATTTAAACACACGTCCTATTCAATTAAGCTAACCCTTGAGGTTGAGTTATGCCATTGGACCACGTATAATAAATGTGATGTGACATTTCAATAAAAATTAATTCAAAAATTGTAGGTAGAGAGGGATATGATTCAAAAATTACAGCAAAATTAAATGGTGAATTCTATTTGGACTGATATATTACATTAGTATTGCTTACGTGATATGACTGCTTCATTTGCGACTTTAAACTAACAAAATCAAAACAATAAATAGAACATTTTGAAAAACAAGATTTGAAAAAATAATTGGTTTACTACGCAGTTATATATGGAATAAGAAATGACAGAGAAAGTGATAGTAGAGAAAAATTTGGTAGTTAAACACCAGTGAATTTTCCATCGCACCATATTTACTTGTAATGAATATTAACAATTAAATTTTATATGTTAATGGTTAGTTTAGAAAACTAAAAAAGATATCAAAAGCCTAAACATTTGCAAATATTAATATAGATATCAAAGTTATATTACCTGAAAAGACGGTTCAGTGAGGGTTACCCTTGGCCACAGTGAGGGTTACCCTTGGCCACTGCTCGGTTCCGAGCCGGAACTGTGCCTAAACCGGCTCGAAATCGTGAGAGGCGCCTCAGAGTCAGTTACTCCCAGTTATGGAACCAGAATTGGAATCAACGGTTACAATCCGAAACCAAAGATTTAAAAAAAAATAAAAAAGAATCAATCAAAGTACTTTTTTGAATACAATGGATTTAATTTATTTTGAATTCAATTTTATTATTTATCATAATTTACAATAATTTATGTATTGGAACTGGACGATTTCTAACTACTGATTCTGAATCGGCCTGAACAGTAGCTTTTATCCTAAACCGGCCCCTTCCATGGCACATGGAACAGGACCTAGCCCGTTCTGGACCATGGCAAGGGCTAAGGGAGGGGACCTTATCCTCATTATGGAGTCCTAATCCTTACTACCTCTACCTCCTTGTGGAAAGAGTTTTCTGTTCAACGGGTACATCACATGGTAGAATAAAGTTTGCTACGGCTTTATGTGGTTGTCTCTTTTTCTAAAATTATTTTCGGGTTTCTTTAATTATTTTATTTTATTTTATTTTTGCAAATGACAATATTTTGATGAACGTTCAAGATTAGTGTACGAGACATCATAGGTTACGATGATGTCGTAAACGAAGTAGAAAATCTTAAATAATCGAAAGGCAATAATTATTTATAAGATCTCATTCCCACATGAAGACATCAATTGTGAGCAAAGCCAAGAAGAAATTCGCTGATTTAATTATATATATATATATATATATATATATGGAACAAGAAACAGAAGTTTGAATGGAAGAAGGGAAGATTTTTCAACGAGTCAGTGGATATAAAAAAAAAAAAATTTAAAATATATTCATTTTATTAACCGTGTACATCACATCACATGATATCTTGAAATTTAGCAAATTCTGATTAATTTAGTTTGAACTCGATCGTTCTACTAAAAGATAAAACTATCTCATCATTTGGCTTTTTCTGTTCACGAAACTCGAATCCAAAATCTTATTTAGAGAAAAGAGATATCGGTTACCTTAATCAAACATGGTGGCTGTCCCCATCTATAGAATTAATTAATATCATTATATTATGCACGTAATATAAAATTAATTTATTACTAGAAAATTGAATAATTAGAGATTTAGGAAGATTTCGCGAAGCAGCCGCTCTTCTAATTTTCTAAAATAAATTATATGAACACACCTTGCATCAGTGTCCAAGTTCCACGATGATATGCTCCCGACCTCTTCGAGTGCAGCCCTCCAGGCCTGCTTCTCCTCCTCATCCCTGGCATGACACCTCCTGAATCCTTCTCCGAACTTCCCGTACTGCCTCTGAACTTCCGATGGCTGCACGTCATAGAAAATGGGTATGACCATGTGACCGTGCTCCTTGTACATCTTGTGGCACTCGAGAATCTCGATGAGTTCCTGGAGGCACCACTTGGAGTCGGCGTAGTTGGTGGAGAAGATGATGATGGCGATCCGGGAGTCGTGGATCGCCTTTATGAACATCGGTCCGACCACCTGCCCTCTCTCCTGCCACTCGATGTCCCGGTAGCAGCGGATGTCGGCCTGCTCCAGGGCGTGAAAGAGGTGGGATGCAAAGCCCTTTCCGGTGTCCACTCCCCTGAAGCTAACGAACACGTCAAGCCTCCAATCCGGTAGCGGAGTATGAGCATGAGCAGGCGGTGAGTAGTCATCCATGGCGATAGAGGGAGGCAGAAGTGGACGATCTGGTCAGGAGGAGATGAATTCTAGAATCCTATGGACATATGTATATAGTCTACCACATTCTTATATGTGAATTAAAAGTCACGAGTTTGCTCTAACTGGTAAAAATTTTTATACTTATTTTATTTCTTCTTCTTCTTACCCTTTTCGAGCTTAGATGTCTCCGTTATTATTTAATTTTTATCAATAGAATTTTTTAACTTCTTTTAATTCCCTTTTTATGTCTTACCCATTTAGACTGTGTTTGATTCGTTGTAATATAATTATTTTTCATGGAAAGTTCAATTTTCCATCCCATTTTACTGTGTTTGGATGCAATCTCATCCTTTATTTTCATATTACTAGGTCGTCCAATTTTACTAGGCCCGACTGTTTTACCGGTAAAAGATTGTTCCCAAGAGGATGGTATTTCCTCTTTACATGGGGCCCACCTTCAAAAGACCACCCGTGATTTCCGCAGATCAGTGGAATCCACGTTCAACACCCCCATCTTTCCATTATTGTCCTTCCTTGTTCTTTTATTTTTATTCAACATAGGAGGGTAATTTTATAATTTTGTATTATTTAATATCACATCAAATATTATAATATAATATTTCAAATAATTTTTCCAACAATCTAAAACATTTATCAAATATAATAATTTTACATTACAACATATTTTTCATATAAAATAACAACTTTTTCAAGTAATCTTATTTTTCCTGTAATCTAACAATACCCGAACCAAACCCCTTAAACTCTTAAGCACTCTTTATAATTAGAAAAAAATTCATGTACTTCAGATACATAAGATTCAGCGAGAAAAAAAAAAGAGTTACATAAGATGCATAATGTTAAAGGTGGATAAGGTTTTTCCGTCAGTAAAGAACCGTAATCTGGGACAAATTTTTCGTATACAACGGTGTGACCACATAGCATTGCTGATGTAGTGATATCAATCAATAAAATCAAGTCATTTTAAAGTTATTTTTTTCTAGATTTTATAAAAAAAATCCTAAAACTTTGATTTGATCTTATTGATTAGTGTAGACGTGTAAGTACTGCCGCATGGTAACTACGTTACACGCAATACTCACAATCTAGACACCTTAAATTCAAATCGATGATATTGTCACTGTATCAAATCTCCATTCTTAAATTTGGATAAGATTTGCAAATAGTAATCCTCGCAGCAATAAGTTTATCAGTTGATTATGTTTTTTTATTTTTATAATTGAAAAGGGGTAGCAGTCGTAGCGATCCAACCACTCCTGCTACGTAATGTTCGTGTTTTCGTATTCAATAGCGAACATATTAGATGAACTAAACAACCAGTAGTAACAATAGCCCATCAACATAGCACCATCAAAGGTCATGTATATATAATTTAAGAAGTCGGTATCCGCCAAGGCACAGGCTCAACAGTCTCTTTTGACAATATTGCTTAGAACGAGACTCGAATATGTGATCTCGACCTCACCAAAATACATGGGGATGAGTTTTAAATCACTAGGCTATCACTCTTGGTGGATGGATGTAATGGAATTATATTAAAATTTTAGCGAACATTTTAGTACGGGAGAAAATAAATGAGATGTATATAAGACTAGAATACATAGGCTATGAAAGGAATTACATGTAATTAATTATAATGGAAAGATAAAATCTGATAATGGGGGTTTGATGTAATGAAAAAGAATTTTAGATGGTCCTATCTCATATTGAAGTGATGAGAAAATATCAGTCAAATTACATTGATTCGTAATAATTATGGTAACTGTTCGAGTGATTAACACAAATTTGCTCGTTTGTCATATTTTGATTGATGTTTCTTCACACCATGTGGTGAGATAAGATCACCTTAGATTTTATCAATCTAATGGCACAGCTCCCGACCGAGATCAAATGATCCCCATTTCAATTCTTATAATTAGGACTCCTCATGCTTTTTTATTAGCTCTTCTTTATATTCCTTTCTAAACCCAGTTGTCAACAAAAATAAAAAAGAGAGTTTTCCTTGTACTATGTCGATGGACCTCCTCTATCACAAAAAAAGAGAGAAATTATCAATGATACGAGAGTTGTATCGAAAATCACTTATTGCCAGGTCGGGATTCAACTATAAAGCTGCATTTGTTAGGATGAAACAAAATGTAATGCTCCTGACTCAAATTGGATTAGTCATGGCCCATTGTGATTTCAGTACTAGTAGTTCAGATCGAAGAAATAGAATGGAATGATCTCATGGACCAATACAAGGATAGGAGATAAAATGGCACATAACTCTCACGGTAAGGATTCATACAATAAATGACAAGCGACCATATGTCGTTCACATACAAATTACAAATACAATATCTGATAAGTTCATCCTAAAACACAATTTTTAAATTTTTATAACAAATAAATTAGAGAAGAGCTACGGTATGGACTATGGAGAGACAAGAGAGTGTGCTTACCTAAATGGTTATGATCAGGGATATATAGCCATACTTGTATGAGTGATGAAGGTTCAAGAACTCGAGCAAGTCGAAGGGTTAATCTAGGAAGAAGTGGTAACTAGTAGGACCAATAGTCGGTATTGTTGAGTCGGGCAACGAGGCACCATAGTGATTCTATTGAACCGATTGTCAGGTTTTATCATCAAGGGTGATGGCCTAGTGGTTTAAAACTCCCTCCCGTTTGATGAGGTCAAGGTCACATGTTCGAGTCTCACTCCGAGCTATATCACCCAAAGAAACTCTTGAGTCTGTATCTTAGCGAACATCGGTTTCTTAGACTATACTAGCATTTGGTGGTGCTATATTGACGGGACCAATGTTAGTACTAGTTATTCAATTCGTCTGATATGTTCGCGGTTGAACACGGAAGCCCGAACATTACGTAGCGTAGGGTAGCTGGGTTGTCACTGCTGTCGCCCTTTTTTTTACTGATAAAAAAATAGATTGTTGGATTTCTTAGGCAGTATTATTTATTCGAATAGAAGGTTTGCATCAACAAGGTGATTCCTAGTTGATATTATTGTGTTGGCTATTGGGGTCTTTTGATGGTACCTGCAACAGTTGTCCCACCTAGAACAATGAATAGAAACGATCATGGTTTATAAAAGGATTAGATATTATTACCTAATAGTTTAAACTTTTGAGTTGGATATGAGCTCAACCTCAAATAGGCTTAGGTGGATATTTTACATGGTATCAGAGTCAGTCGTGTCTCATATCTCGCTATAACCGAATATAAAAACTCAAGGTCAATAAGAAAACCCGAGACTGAAAGAAAAATACTCAACTTAAGATCAGTTATTCAGGGCGGGTGTTGAGAATGAATTACACTTCGGACAATGAATAAACTCAGGTGGATATTTTATATTTATGTCATTTTGCAAGGGCCACTTTTGATGGGTGGGTACGTTTTCCTTGACGGTGCGTTTAGTTCGTAAGAATATAAGAGATAGGGAATAGAATAGATAAGAATAAGGAATAGTATGGGGAGTAAGATAAAATGATGAATAAATATGTATTGTTTGGTTGGAGGGAATAAAGTGAAAAGGAATAGGATATTTAAAGATAAAAAGATAGAATTGCCCTCAAGTGTAGAGGCACCGCTGTGCTCCCCGGTCGGTCGTCTGTCGAGGAGGCTCGGGGAAGTCGTCGGCGGTGGTGGAGGGTCGTCACCTACGAGCTAGAGGGGCCTGCTAGGTAGGACTGTTGCCCAAAGGCTGATCGGAGATGGCAGCCAACGGACGATGGCGGCTGAGTAGCTGGCGGTGGCAACCGTCGGAGGAGAAGGTTCAGCCATGGACAATGGCAAGAGTGGTAAATATAGAAAAAAGAGAAGGGTATTTTTTGATATTTTGATTCTATTCCTGATAGGAGTAGCTATTCCTAATAATTTTACGGGGAATAAAATTACCCCTCCATTCCTCATCTATTCACCATCTGGCATATTTAAGAACGAACCAAATGAGGGAAATTTATTCCATATGGAATAGGGAGGTTATAGCTATTCCTATTTCTATTCCCTCCAACCAAACACATCATAATTGTTTATCCCCATGTTGTCATTCACTCTTCATCGGGAAGGGTCGTGGCCAAGATTTATTTTATCATAATAAATTGAATAATAATAATTCTATTTTATTCAAATTGAGTAAATTTTATATTTATTTAAATAATTTAATTATATTATTATAAATATGTAAATTTATATCATATTTTTAAGGGAAAATTACACCAATGGTACATTTCCCAAAGGAAATGTACCATATATGTAATTTTCCCTGTTTTTAATTATATTCTAGATAATTATTATTATTTTTCATGCAAGTGGGTCAAACCCTGTACCACCCTGGCCCATTGCCATCTCTAAGCAGAAGGAATACTGAATCCCACTAGCGAGCTCTTGTACAATTTTACATGTCCGCCTTCCTACATCGATATCAAATACTTAGTCGAGAAAGCCAACATTCACCTGATTAGTTTTTTCTTTTTCTCGGTCTGTACCACTGATATCTGAAAGTTTGGCAAGCTCTGACTAATTTAGTTCAAATCGGAGGCCTACTAGAAGATAAAATTCTCATAAAATAAAATCTCTCCATTGACAATGATGGGAAGGAGTCAAGTTACTAGGATATGTAAGGGCCCTCATCCAAGATTCAATTTCTCCCGGGTCCACCTGCACCTCTAAGTTTATAATATCTTATGCATTTGTAGGTGTATGTATAGAATCATGAAGATTAATCAAATGAAATCTGAATAATTCACTATATTTAAAAAAAATGCAGGAGTAAAATTCACAAGAAAACAGAACTGTCCTTTCACCCGAGCAAGGCCACCTACGTCATCCCTTCACCACCTGCAAACAGGAGATAGCCTTACGTCGTCTGTAAATTTTATTAATAAATATTTAAGATATTATTATAAAGTATTATATTATTAATTTTTATCAATTAATAATATTTATTTTTTAACTTAATTTTAAAAATAACTATTGATATATCAAATATTCATTGACTAAATTCATCATATCATTATTGCAGGCGGACCTAGCTCTCTTTCTTGCTCCCTCAGAGGTGCAGAGTCCTTCATCAACTGTAATTGGATCACCTTTTGCGTTCGGATCGAGAGATTGCGAGCCCCGTTAGAATGAAGGTTCGGAATTTAATTAATTAGCAGTTGACAAAATTCCAAGTGTACACTACAGAGGAATCCACGGGGCGACCTTTTCCGATAGCGCAATTGAGAAAAACACTGATTCCCACAAAGCATCGTGAACAGTACCGACAGACAATGAGTTTTTTATGTCATTGTGTTACAGTACATGGCTGCTTTGAAGATAGTCATGAAATTCCAATTGAAAGCTCAGCCTAGATTCTTGGACAATAATAATTGGAACTGATGTATGGCTCTGATTCAATTGGGAAATCAGCAATAGTCATTTTATTCGATCTCGTGGATAAAATATATGGGCTCACTCCCCAAGAGACTCCGCCAAAGAGTCCCGTAAGCCCAAGGGCAAAATGCCGCAAGTAAGGGTGTGCGAAAAAATCGATTCGGGGAGAATTGAATCGGAACCGAACCTTAATCGAATTGGTTTGAGCCGGCTCTAATTAGGTGTGATTTTTTGAACGAAAAGTGGTTTGGTTAGTTTCTAAGTGTAATTAGTACGATTAATTGGTTCGAACCGAATCAAATTGGTTTTAATAAATAATTGTTCAAAAATACAAAAATACAATTTTAAAACCAATTCATTGCTGTTAGAACCGAATTGCACTGTTTTAAAGCAAATTCAGTTCGATTCGAACTGGTTAACTGAACTGTTTTAAAACCAGTTCAGTTCAAACTGGTTAACCGCATTGGTTTAAATCAATTTGGGTTTTTCCATTCAAATCAGTTACATTTCATATTTGCTATACCGAACCAAACCGAAATTGGTTCTTTTGATTCATTTCTGATGAACCGGTTTTTGCCCACCGCTAGTGGGAACAAATATGCGCCTCTCTCTTTCTACTTATCCCTACGATCATAACATGTGATTTCTTATTTTTCAATGAATCCACTTCCGACTTTATTTTCGGAGAGGAAAATCGGGATTCCCTCCTGATTTCGAGAAAGTCTTTTATGACACGGGTATATCACGTGACATTACTGACGTGGTATCACGAGTAAATAGAATTCGATTATTTTTATGATTTTTTTAATAAAATCTAAAAGGAACTTTTTCCCTGATTTCCCCTTTTACAGATTTGCGGAAGCATTGGCCAGCGGCAGCGACAGTTTCAAGTATATTTTTTTTGCAACATTAGCAATCATTTCATAAAAATCAACGTTTTTTTCGTTCTTCTGTACTGATTTTATCATGAATGAAAATTATTCTTTTTTTTTTTCGTTTACGTCTATCCGAGTCAAATCCAATGAGATTTCAAGATTGACCAACATATGTTAATAATTTCACGTATTCTTCCGTTAAATAGGTTTGTTTATTTGAATTTTATCAATAAAAATTCATAATTGGGAGCATTTTATCACAAGTAAGGCACTATAACTCGAAATGAATTATTCACTGACTCATTTGAATTCTTACTACCTGTGAGACAGAATTCAAAAATAATGGACTTTTGCAGGATTAGAACACTACAGTTTTAAGCTCATTGCAAGTAGCACGTGATCAGTGCCATTCTGATATTTTAACAAAGATTAGTCGCAGTAAATGAGCTGCTTCTCCATGTAAAATTTTAATTTTACAATAATTGGATGTAAAAATGTGTTGATTTCAATTTCACCGGGTGCGCAAATTTTTATGGGCTAAATGACTTGGTAGATAAATTATAATTAAAAAGATGTAATCTCAAATTATACGTGGGATCCACTATAAAAAAAATCTAATTTGCCATTTACATGTTGGACCAATTAAAATTAAGGAATATATTCTTATAAAACTATGTTTATATGTTACCATATCAAATATTATAGTATTACATTTTAAACATTTTTCCATATGTAAATTGGGACGCTAACAAAATTTTCTCCTGTAATCTAATAATGTCGAGCCAAACAATCCCTTACAGCTTGTTTGGATTGAGAGATTTGGAGGCGAGGGGTAAGAGGCATTTGAATGGATAACTTATTCCTCTAAATCCTTCATTTTGATATCATTATTGGAGGAGAGATTTGGAGGGATAAAAATGTTAACTTGACTATTTTACCATTTTAATTTAGAGGACTAATCGAGCGGAAGAAAGGCGTGTGGGAGCTACAGTGATCTCGAGATAGTTTCAAAACTCAAACAAAGCTGTGGTTTCGTGGTGGTCTTGGGAGGTTCGGTGGCTGCGGCTTGATAGTGGTCGAGCAGGGATGGTGGGTTGTGGTCATGGTTTAGTGGTGGTCGAGCAGGGAAGCACGAGTGTAGTTGTGTAGTTTTTTTTCTATCAATAGTATCCGATACTGTAACAGCCGACTAATTCTCCAGATAGTGTATTATACGGCATTGGACCTACCATTAATCCCAATACACCGGCCCCCATGGGGAGTCGAACCCTGCATCTAGACCTAGTCTATTACATGTTATCAGCTTACCAGCATGCCCACCCTCTTGAAGTTGTGTAGTTGTGTACTTATGCGATAAGAAATTATGGCGTTTGTAGAGTTTCTTTTATGAAATTATTATTGATATTTTTGTCTAAAAATTTACTATCCCTCTAAATTCCCCTAAATTGGAGGAATTACAAAATTGAGATTTAAAGGGATTGTCAAAATTTCTCCAAATCCCTCCTAATAATTTATACAAATAAAGGATTATACTATCACTTCGAATCTCTCCCCTCCAAATCCCTCAATCCAAACAAGCTGTTAATAAAATTTTCTTGGGTCATAGATTAAATGTGAAAAGTGTAACATTTGAAAAATGAAAAATTTGTTGCAAGATTTTGTACTTATCGGTAAAATGGTTATGAATTTAGTGTAATATAAGGAAATCGCATCCTTTGGACATAAAGAATTTATCAACCATATCGTAAATTACTAACCATTGTTACTTTATACTACAATTAATTTTATAATTAAACATTTATATGTTGACAAACTCACCCTGAAAATTTTCCGGAAGTTTACCAAATTTGTTCTAGATATTATTTTACCCAGGTAAAAGCGGTTCTTTTTTGTAGCACTGAGTTTGAATTCTTGTCCCGCCATGAAGAAATCCTGAGATATTGTCCCCTTCTAAACTGAGAAATCAGAATGAGAAAATACTAATCATATCATAATAACAAACGAGTAAATAAGTGTTAGTTATATGAGCAACGGTCGTAATTGTTATTAATCAAAATAAATTTAATTGACAAGTTCCCACTAGATTACTGTGAGATATAACCATTTAAAACTTTGTCCCGTCATTTCTTGGAAATAAGGGGCACTTGTTTTTTCATGTTCGGAGAGTCTTACCTCCTTAATTAGCTGATCTTGTTCGAACTGGATTAATTAAAGGGTTTTAACATATTAGTGGTCAAAACAAATCAATAAAAAGGGGGGGAAAAGTTAGTTTTGGTTCTCAATCTTTTGATTGGATCATATCCATATTTGGTCTAAACATTATTTTTGCGATGATTTCACTCTTTTACATTTTAAATACTATTCTATTCAACTTTAATCCTTTACAGAATTTTTATATATATAATACATAAAAAATGTGATTTGAATTTTATATTAATAAAAATATACTTTTAATTAATATTTATTTTTAAAATTATAAAAATAGAGAAGTTTTGATGAAAAAGGAGAGACATTGGTATCGATTCAGCTCTAACCTGTCCCGGAAAGGTTATGGACAATCTCCGGTACTGTCAGCAATATCAGAGGGGCAATGATAGCCGGATTTGAGCCTTCTTTCCGTTGAAGTCTTTCTTATGTTCAATCACCTTTCTTAAATAGTAAATACAATATAAATGACTAGACTAAATGATACATTAAAGATTGAGTATTGTATTTAATAAAAAAATCAAATATGAATATAGTTCAAAACGTTAAGTAGTGAAATTAATATTTTAAAATTAATGTTTTAAAAAAATAGAAATCATCCGGGGCTAAAGCAAGTGTCCAAATAAAATAAATATATAAATATTCAGCCAAAAATATTTAGCAAATAAAGGAAAAATAATGCTGAGCCCGTGTGTGTATATCTGGCGATACTGAGATTCGTGTACCCGCCGCCGCCGTCGGTGTTCATGACGACGATGACTGTGATCAGCACGGTCGGGGTGGCCAATGCGGGTATCTCCGAGATAGGAGGCACCCACCTCAAGTATTCCAAGTTCTGGAACTGGAACACAAAGTCATCCCCGAAGAGGGAGGCCCGGGTCTCTAGCCGGACTGGCATGCTGCAGGTGCTGTCCACGCAGCTTCTTATCTTAAATCAACCCACCTCACGTGCTCGAGAAAAAACCGATTAAATTACTCTTATTAGTATTAATTAAGGTAATTGTTCGGATAATTAATATTAATTTACTCGCCTTGGAAACATCGCTCAACTATTAAGTTTATAATCCACGTTCATTCAAGCAAACTTGACTTCGGACAACTGGCTGCCTCCTCGCCTCGCAGACGTTGGGTCACTTGTATTTTGACACTCATGATGATGATCTAAGAATTTCTCTAATCTTAAAAATTACAACGTGATAAATGTTGGACAATGAATCTTTGCTGTGTTGCTACTAAAGGATATATAACATGCAATGCTGATGTGGTGTCATAAATTAATAGTATTCAACTATTTTAAAATTTTTTAATAAAAACATAAAAAATAACCTTAGAAATATCTAAATTTAATTGATTTACGACACCACGGCAACACTAGTACGCAATATACCAGTTACATACATGGCTTTCTCGTCATCAATAGTTTTTTTATAATAGATATTATATATATCATAAATTGATAAATATTTAATATATCAACGTAACATTTGTATTATATGTCACGAATCATAATTATTTAATATATCAATATATTATTTAATCCATGATGTATTTGTAATTATTTATATTAATTAACTTGTAATCTACACATATGATTCATTATGTATAAGAATTTTTCCTTGCGGGACATCTCTGACCCGTCTCCCTATTTCTAATTTTTCGGCGAACAAAATCGGACTTCGGCCCCATCTTTTTTTTCATTTTTCCCACTACTTGACGAAGTCCAAATCTAGATCTTCCTTATTTTTCCCGAAGAATTAAATAGTGATGAGGACCTCAATTTGCGCCCGTCAATGTCAGGTTCTCTTCGTCCACAAGTTCAGTGGCTTTCATGGCCGTGGACTCCATGTGTGTCATCTCACTCAGCTACACCGCCTTCACCGCGACCTCAATCTACGCCCAGTACCTGTCCCGGGGACTCCCGGATCCAGAAATCGACCTGACCTATCCCCGGCTCGCGCTCTTCCTGTTCAGGATGGCGGGCATCTTCTACCACCACCTCATCCTGTCATGGCTGTGGAGCGAACGAGGCGAGAAGGAGTACCGGATTCCACGGGCGGGCTGTTCGACTACATCATGTGCCCGCATTACCTCTTTGAGATCGTAGACTTCGTTGGGCTTTCGTTCATATCTCAGACGATCTATACCTCTGCCTTCGCTTTGGCCACGGTTGTGTACTTGATGGGAAGGAGCTACGCGACTAGGAGATGGTACATTTCCAAGTTCGAGGACTTCCCAAGGGGCGTGAAGGCCCTTTTCCCTTTTATTTTCTGATGGAGCATCCAAATATTTAATATGTAGGTAAGGGAAAGAAGATGTGTGGAAAGATGAAAAAATGGTGAGCTCGAAGTTCGATACAATAAATTTAAGAGGAAATTTCTCATATTTTCTGCATGAGAAATATGGCAAATAAGATATTATTGAAAAGTTTGTCGACTCAGGATTCCAAAACATCAAACAGATTACAAATATGAGATGAAATGAGAAAGTCATGGACAAAGAAAGGAAACTGCACGAAGAGCCAGACGACTACGGTCTAGTGAGAGCTCCACAAGACAGAGGAATTGGACCGCGGTCTACAGAGAGGTCACACAATGGGGGACTTAGGCCGCGGTCTATACTGGGCGACACACAAGCGATATGCGGTTTCAAAATAGGAAATTGCCGATTCTTGGTCCCAACGACTCAGGAAAGTTTCCAATTGATTTCGTACAGTCTTCACAACAATTAATGGCTTGAAAGAAAGAGAAAAGCTATCAAAGACTCGATAGAACAGGCAAGTCTCAAGAAAGGAAAGTCCAAGTTGAAATATTTCGACAATATACCAACCTTTTCGATATATTAAGGGATCACATCAGCAGCCTTGGGGATGATTTTTACACCATTATTTAACATATTTTTCTATTTTTCAAGGGCAAAAAAACGTTGTAGACTTGGAGAAAGAAGGAGGGTCCGTGCTTAAAAAATGTGGAGGTGTGATCGAGATATTCAACTCCACCACTATCTAGAGTTCCTTCTATCCCTTTTCTTCTTGTTTTCATGATATTGCCTTCTCTTCCAACTCTTATATTCTATTTTATTATGTTGAACTAAACCCTTAGACTCCTAGGGGATTAATGGAACCTATTTTGATATTTTAAGTTGAGTTCTTTTTTGTCATGTGTTTGATTTTATCAAGATATGCCTCCTTGGTGTTATTTATGTATTTCTCGTACTTCATGCTTTCTTTTGGCTTGATCGCCCACGAGAATGATATTGAAATTGAGAAGAGCCTCTGGAGAGGGAATCGAAATCACGCTAGAGTGTATAGTATAGGTTAACTTATATCGGGAGATGAGGTTATTCGTGCGAGTGCATCGGGAGATGGTGAGCACCCTAAATAGCCAATTAGGGTTGGTTTAAATTGGCCTTTCAACACTAATCACCTATAGATAGAGTGGATTAGTGTCTTACGCTTAGGTACACCCTTGCAACATCGGGAGGTGCGTAAGGAAGTAATGAGAAAACCCAAGAACCCTAGGTTAATAATATGGTAGAGTTAATTGCATGAGAGAAGAACTTGGCTTAAGACTAGAATAAGAAAAGTTGTGAACCCTAAGAGTATTTTGATAGAGTATTTTTTATTTCCTATGTACTTTCCACTTCTATCATTTGATTTACTTGGCTTGGCTTGGATACAATCATGCTAATTTTAGTGCTTAGTAGTGGATTGGAACGAGTTCCCATGAGATCGATACTCTACTCATCCTTTTATTACTTGATTGCAATATATATACTTGCGAACACTCTTAAATATGCATCAGTATACTTAGTCGCTCTCCCTTGTTAACAGCCCACGCTCAAAAGTCAACATTCACGATGTTATTAAGTTTCACATCGGAGGCTGGGAGCCATTTATAGTCCTGGCCACGGTTCCAGAACCAAACGGTTCCGGTTCCGTGGCCCCTTGGAACCGACCCTGAACCTTCCATTGAAAGGTTCCGCCCGGTTCAGAACCGACTGGTTCCATTGCTATTAAAATTAAATAAAATTTGATTTATATAACGAGTTCGTTATGTAAATCACGGTTATATTCTTGACACGTGTAAAATTTTTATAACTATTGATGGTCAACTCTACATGTATTAAGATTTAAATGGTGATTTACATAACGAACTTTTTTATATTTTATATCACACAATAAATATCTAAAATTGAACATGTGTCCGGGCAGAATAAAAAAAAAGAAACCTAAATTCCTATGGCGGTAGGCCTGCGCGTAGGTAGGGGAGGGGAGTTAGGCCTGCATGTATTAGACCTGTTATCACAGTGACAGCTTGACGGGGGGAAGGATTCTCTTTTTTTTTTTATAATTTTTCCTGCCAGTTTAGGTTCGGAGCCATCAGTTCCGTACCAGGTTCTGCAAGTGGAACCAACCCTGAACCTTAAGCCTCACGGTTCTAGGCCGATTTCGATTTTGATGGGTTTCGATCCTGTTTTGACCGGGCAAGTTCCGAGTCCAAATCGATCCGTGACCAGCACTCACCATTTACCAATTCTTTAGAAGCCCGGACCCACCTAACAATTAAACGATATTTGTTCAACGTCATACCATCATAGTTAGGGAGTGTGCAGTGTCTCTTGCCCAGCCCTCTACTTTTGGAGAAAGTCCCGTGTGTAACGAGCACGGTAAGTGCCAGTGCTGATATGGTGTAATGAGCTAATAAAATTTAGTTATTTTTTAGGTATTTTTAATAAAATTTAAAAGAAAAAAATAAATTTTGAAAGGAAAAAAATAACTATAAAAATAACTTGATTGATTAGCTCATGACACCACATCAACACTGTAACATGGTGTATCCGTTACTTACAAGACTTTCACCCACTTTTGCCTCCCGTAAACTTCGCACCTATACCATCCTTTTCTCAGTTACAGAGTTTGTCGATGAGCCAAAAGGAGGATCAGAGTGCAAGAGGAAAATGAAGCTGGGACACAAGAATTTCATTGTCGAGAACTAAAATCGAGTGTTTTTATTTACAGGTTGGATGTCAATTGCATGCGACCTCCTCTATCGCATGGTACCATTATTTAATCAATCAAACAGTTCTTCATATACATATTTGCACGTTTATTTAGTGGCTTTTTTTATATAAAAAAAAATTATGCTCTCCTTGACTTACCATGCTATTGCAAAATCCTGAGTTGACACTTTTTTTTTCTTTTGTAACGAATGCTTAAACAGTAATAGAATTTAGAGTATAATAATTTATGTCATTCGATGCAGAATGAGTGGGTCGGACTTTTGTCCCGTCTTTGCACTTCTCAGTTTTTTCCATTAGTAGTTTCAAGATTGTGCCTACGATAAAAAAAAAAAAAAAACATAGAAGTTGGTATACCCCTACAATGTACTGCAATGAAGAATGGGTGTTCCATGAGTGCAAGGTTGTCCTCATTCCCTATCTCTCTTCCCCCTCCTCGCCTCGACACCCACCACTCAAATAGATTTTTCTTTTCTATCCGAGACGGGCTCATTGTATAATCTATAAACTCCATCATTAATTAAAAAAACATCACATCTCTTTTTTCATCGATTAATTGGTGACTGAGTTCGTCACATCGGCATTTATAAGTTCATCAGCTCTCCTAACAAATATATCCTTAAATTAAATAAAAAAAGACAAAGAATAGAAAAGAAACTTAATCATGAACGCACCTAGCGTCATTGTCCAAGTGCAAAGATGATATGTTGCCGGCTTCCTCGAGTGCGGCCCTTCAGGCCTCCCTTTTCCTTCTCGTGCCTTGGCTTACTCCTCCTGAATCCTTCTCTAAACTTCCCAGACGGCCTCCGAACTTCTGATGGCTCCACGTCGTAGAAAATCAGTATCATGCACCATGTGACCGTGATTCTCATCGTACATCTTATTGCGCTCGAGAATCTCGACGAGCTCCGTAAGACACCACCTGGAGTCGGCGTAGTTGGTAGAGAAGATGACGAAGTCCCGGATCGCCTTTATTGGCATCAGTCTGACAACCTGCCCTCTTTCCTGCCGTTCGGTATCCCGGTAGCAGCGGATGTCCGCCTGCTTCAGGGCGTGGAAGAGGTGGGACGCGAAGCCCTTCCTCGTAGGTGTCCTCTCCCCGGAAGCTAACAAACACGTCATGCCGCCAGTCCGGCGGAGTACGAGCAATCGACAGGGAGCCTGTGGCGGTGAACGGAGGCGGAGGCGGAGGCGGAGGCTGCGGCGCTGCGTTTTGAACTGATTCTTTGTGCATAAAAATTGCCGTTGCCACGGGGAAATTTCCTGTAGATGTTAGATTATCATCACGCCGATCAGTGATAAGCATTTAAAGACTGATTGATATGTCGCCTCCGATCCCAATTGGTCCGAAATTAAATTAATACTAGGGGATCTTTTCTCCACAGATTAACTAGCTGCCGTTGATTAAATTTTATATCGAAATGTAATAAGAACTCTGAGATACAAGACAGTTGGCTACCACATCCATAAGCTCAAACTTTAAAATTGGTCTGAGCTCAAATCTCTTGAGAAAATATGAATTTTTACTTACTAAATTCAATTATCTTATCTTATCTATCATCAATGTGAAGGTGATAGGTTTGCCGAGCCCTATAATTTCGCGATTATAGCAAGTGATTGTTTATGATAAATAATATCTTAAATATTTTTTAATTTTGTTATCTTTATATTTATCGTGATTATTTCATTATCTATTCAAATAAAATTATTATTCAAAAATATTATGTCTTTGAATGTCTGCCAATCCCTTGCAGTGAAGCGCGAGCTGAGTCCATTTTGTTCGTAGCCGGCTGTCGACGACCTGGTCATGCAATTCTCTCCATAAAAAATGATTTCAAAATACATATGACGTTAGGTAGGGCATTTTTTTTAATCAGTTGTAGAAAGTGATATTGGAAATTAAGAACCTTGTCGAGCGAGCGACATCACCTAGAATAAGCTTCCCTTTCCCATCTATAAATTAGGATAATGTACAGTTTTTATCATTGATCTTTTTTTCTTTTATTGTTTTCGTTCTAAATTTTTTGGGACAAATTTGGTCCTCAATCTTTTCTTATAATGAGACTTTAATTTCTTTCATTATTGTGATATTAAAAAATATTAAAAAGTAAGAATAATAATAATAAAATAATGAAATCTCAACAAATAAAATGAAAAAAAAGGAGATGGTACATTCTTGAGATTTATTTTATTTTCGCATTGATTTGTTTCAGACCTGGGCCTTGCCAGGTTCACCGGATTGGGACCCAAATTTCTAGAATTAATTTTTGTAGGTCTTAAAAACCACTCTAAATTTATATATGACCACATAAATCGATTTTTACGGATCATTTATGTTTTATTTTTTCGGTTTTCACTTACTGGTATGTCTCTCCCCAAAAAGAAAAAAAATTAATATTAAAATAATAAAAATTTAAAAATATCCTTTTACAAAAAGATTGAGAATCAAAAAGATTTACGACGAAAAAGGTAAAATAAGAAAAGATTGAAGACTAAAGGTATACTTTACGTATAAATTATTCTTTTGTTTTCTTTGGGGTATTTTGTTTAATTTTTTACTATCAGTTTTTTTTTAACTGTAATGCAGCAACTTCGTCGTCTTCATGGGTTTGGTGCATTTTTCCTTTCCCTTGGTCTAATATTCTTACCCTTTTTCTTTAAACGGAGAATTATCTTCAACTCGAAACTGTACTTATTCATGAAACCACTCTCTCCCTCTTTTATGATACGTTTGGTTTACAGGTTGAGAATAGATAGGAAATGAAATAGATAAGGATAAAGAATAGTACAATGAATAATATAGAATGAGGAATAAATATGTATTGTCTGGTTAAAGAGAATAAAGTGATAACGAATACGATATTTAAAGATAAAAATATAAAATTACTCTCAAGTATTTTTTATTAATATAATTTTAATTTGTTTTTACTTTATTTTTATGAAAAATAAAAAACAAAAAACAAAAAATCGTGAATATCCTTATTCATCATCTTCCCCATCAACACCCCCACCCCCAATTTGAACAGGTTACAGGTCTGTCGTCGGCCGTCCCCCGCAACCCAGCCCCGCAGTCAAGCCCCGTCATCGAGCCCCCGCAGCCGAGGCCCAGCAGCCGAGTCCCAGCAGTCGAGCCCAACCATTGAGCCCCCATTGTCGAACCAGTAGAGAGAGAGAGAGAGAGAGAGGTGAATGAGATAGGTCATCCCCGGTTGTGCTCGTCGGCGGACAAGATCTGCTCGTCGCCAAACGAGAGGTGCGACGGCGACTGAGGTGGCGCCGGAGCTTGCACTAGGCTCGATGGGTTCGCATCGCCCTTGCCCTCTCCGGAGTTTGCAGTTACAAGGGACAATGGCGATGAACTAGTCGTAGAGAGGGTCACTGGAGAAAGGAGAAGGGATGACCGGAGAAGATGGGGACGCCGGAGGGATTGTCATCGGAGGCAGGGATGGATTTAGGGGGGGGCGCGGGGGTGCGGTCGCCCCCCCTGAAGTCGAGAAATCCTTAATATAGTATATATATTTTACTTGATTTTGTCTAATTTTTTATTGAACTATCCTATTTCGCCCCCCCTGAACTCGTCATATTAGTATCTTATAGAGTTTCGCCCCCCTTGAACCAATTTTCTGGATCCGTCCCTGATCGGAGGAGACGTCAATGAAGAGAGGCGACAGAGTGGGAGGAAGGGTTGGTAAAAATGTAAATAAGATAAAAAGAAGGTTATTTTGGAGATTTCACACTCTATTTCTGATATAAAAACTCTATTCCATACAATTTGAGGAGGAATAACAATACCCCTTCAATACCCATGTAATCTTCATCTATTCTAATCTAGATACTTCAATACCCAATGGAATAGGACGGTGAATAACTGGAAAAATTGCATTGTTGGTATAGAACCTTTCGCTCTGTGGAATAGCTGATGTGACACCATAAATAAATTTAAATAATAATAATAATAATAATAAATAAATAAATAAAAATAAAAATTTCAAAATAAAAATTTAATTTTCAAATAAAAAATCCACTTTAAAGGTACAAAAATGACCCAAATCGATCAGAAACGATCCAAAATTTTCAAGAACCGACCCTTAAACACTACCAACACCTAATACCATCCTAAAACACAAAAAAATCAGAAACAGAATTGAAAAATTTTGAATACGGGTTAGACATATTTTAAAAGGTAAAAAAATTACCCAAATCGATCCGAAACGATCCGAAATTTTCAAGAACCGACCCTTAGACTCTACCAACACCTAAGACTATCCTAAACGCACAAAATACATCAGAAACGGAACTGAAAAGTTTAGAATATGGGCTGGACAAATTTTAAAAGGTCGAAAAATGAGCCAAATCGATCCGAAACGATCCGGAATTTTCAAGAACCGACCCTAGACTCTACCAACACCTAAGACCATCCTAAAACGCACAAAACACATTAGAAACACAATGAGAAACACAATTTTTAATGTGTTTTGTGCGTTTTAGGATGGTCTTAGGTGTTGGTAGTCTAGAGGTCAGTTCTTGAACATTTTGGATTGATTCGGGGTAATTTATCAACTTTCTAAAATCTGTCCAGCCCCTATTCTAAATTTTTCAGTTCTGTTTCTGATTTTTTTGTGTGTTTTAGGATGGTCTTAGATTTTGGTAGAGTCTAAGGGTAGGTTCTTGAAAATTACAGATCGTTTCGTATCGATTCAGGTCCTTTATCGACTTTTTAAAATCTGTCTAGCACCTCTTCCAATTTTTTCAATTTTTTTTTTCTAATGTATTTTGTGTGTTTTAGGACGATCTTAAGTGTTGGTAGAGCCTATGGGTCGGTTCTTGAAAATTCTGGATCGTTTCAGATCGATTTGGGTCATTTTTCTACCTTTTAAAATATGTTCAACCCATATTCCAAATTTTTCAGTTCTGTTTCTGACGTGTTTTGTGTGTTTTAGGATGGTCTTAAGTGTTGGTAAAATTTAGGGGTCGGTTCTTGAAAATTCTAGATCGTTTCGGATCGATTTGGGATATTTTATTGATTTTTTAAAACCTATCCAGTCCTATTCCGAATTCCCAGATTAGTTCCTGATTTTTTTTATATTTTAAAGTGGATTTTTTTTATTTTTTATTTTAAAATTAATTTTTTATTTTGAAATTCTTATTTTTAATTATTTATTATTATTTTTATAATTTTAATTTATTTATGGTGCCACGTCAGCTAAATTTCCACATCAGCATCTGATGCATCCTCCACATCACATTGCCACATCAGCCCAATTAACGGTGTTAGTGAAAATTTAAGGGTTTGTACCAAAATATTATATTTTAAAATGTTTTGTAGCACGGAGTTATAAAAGAAAGGTTTTGTACCAAAACGTTACATCGGCGAAAGGTTTTATATCAACAGTGCAATTTTCCCGGGAATAGCTATTCCCCATCCTATTCCACCCAACCAAATATACCATTAGTGATCATACTTATGAGATCTCTGAATTGTTTCTTGTGTTGAATAGGTTGATAGTCTTTCATGATATGCACACGAATCAGATACTCCGATTACGAGCCTCATGTAGTTGATCCTGACTAAACAGACACGTGTACGCCCGGCATAGTATCCAGACCAAATGTCTCGTAAGAATCGAAAAATAATTTCTCAATAACCGGTCACACTTGAAATTTCGTATGAGTCTTAATTTCTTGTGGTTTCGCTCCTTGTAATCTCTGCCAAAAGGAGAAAAGGTCTTTCTCCGACACGCCTTCTCCTCCAACAGTCATCATCAGCCCTCTTCCATGGCTCGTTGCCTCGGAGCCTCCTCCTACCGTGGTTTGTTGCATATGCAATTTTAGTGGACTAATTAATTTGAAAATTTTGCTCATTAATTGCATATACAAGTACTTGTATGATTTTGTAATTTTCTGCAGTTCATATTCTTACAGATTCCAATTTCTTTTAGAGTGTTGTATGAATTCAGTGCTGTTCATTCTATCTCTCATACTCATCTGCGTTTTCTTAAACTCACAACAAGTGATAACGGGTAGTAATCCTTTAACTGTTTCGGTGTTTCATCATTGCCTAATCTAGGATAGCTCTGAAATTGCAGACTATATGTGGTTGTAACCTGAACTTCAGATGGACAATCTGTAATTGTCTTTTTGGCCTAGGTAGTCGTAGTTTATAAGTGGCCAACAAAGAAATAGAGTGAAATTCATTGTGGTGAATCCCAGAAAAGAGGAAAAAACTTACTATCAATTGAGTTTTCTTTTAACTTAGTGGCATTTGAGAAGTTCTATGGCTTTCCTACGATAAACGAAAACTTTCACTCAGCAAGTAAGTAATGCACAGATTTGGTTTCTCTGCAGATGGCTCTGATGACATTGAGAAGCTATTGATTGTGGTGTGGTTTGTTAGGGTTCGATGATTCCTTCCCTTATTTCTGACATAGAATATATGTTTCCTGTGAGTTATTCCGTTCACAATTTCATTTTGCTCAAGCGTTTAAAGCAATATGCATGTCATTCTGCTCCTGTAATGGATGTTGTGCCTCATTGTTTAAAAGGTTAGACTAAACGTGATTTTAATTCCCTTGGATGCTCGGAGTTTGAAAAAAGATGCTTCCTTCAGCAATAGCTGCATCTTTTCATCCAGAGATTTGTTTCCAGCAACATGATCGAGGATTTTCAATATTCTGCTTCCCTTCTTTACTCTGTAATAGAAAAAGGGCCCGCGCTACGCTGCGGTTCAATTTATCTTTTACAACATGTAATAGCTGTGTTAAATAATTGTAATAAAAAGATTGATCAACATGCAATACTCACGCATAGTTAAATAGAGGACATTAGTTTACAAAGGATAATCAAGAGGCATGAAGCAAGGATAGAGAATTCCCGATGTGCTGCTGATCCCAATAAAACCGATTGGGCACACACAACAACATTGTCCAAAAATTTCTTTACTCATAATATAATTAAAAAGTAATCATAATTACTATATTACCTTCCGTGAATGATGAGCTATTATATCGATGAAAGTTAGAGCATTTGGCGATCCTAATGGATTTAGCAGAGATTTATTAGGAAATTTGGTTAGAAATATAAAGTAAGCTGAATTAAAAATGCAACATTCAAATTTCATAGATATAGATGAATCCTAAATAAATGCATTGATAAAAAGATGCAATAGATGGATGAAATCAGTAAGAGATCAGAGACTGAGGAGCTATGATATAGGTCTATGCAATAAGTGCAATCATTTATTTGAGTGTAAATAATCATGGGATAAATTACCATAAACTATCATGATAAATAAAGGATGATATAATTGAAGAAATATAGAACTGACAACATAATTTGCAATAACTAATGACTGGCACAATCTCGAAATCAATAGAGTGAGCAAATACATCACCTTTAGTAAAAATTTATAGGTTAAATTGTTAAATACATAAAATTCAATATGATGAGGCTTTGAGGATTACTATTCTTTTGAACCGGTAAATACTTCGGCTATGAAAAAGGGTTGTGATAAGAAACGCTCATCCTAGTTAATAACATAAGAGCTCCCTTCAGCCTCTGCTTCCCGGACATATTACTTATCACACCTTGGCGTCTTGTAGACACTACAACCTACATTAAGGAAGGAAGCAGACTATAAATACAAAAGAACATGCTCTAAAGAAAGAAGATAGACAACATCCAACGGCTAGACAAACCTTTTAAGCGAC
>JAOYND010194819.1:0-16202 GCA_025802135.1 Lagerstroemia fauriei
TCTTTGCTATATTTTTCCTCCTTTTCAATGACCTTTTTCAGGGTAGAATTGGGCTGATTAGTTCCTATAATCGCTGCTACTTTGTTCGATGATTTCCCTTGTCTTCGATGCATTTTTCGAGGGAAATAGAGTTATGTTTCATCTGTTGTTGCAACAGCCCCTTTTTGGGAGTTTTTCCCTTTATTTTCATCACATGTTTGATAGGAAATTGGGCTGATTAATTTCTAAAGTTGCTGCTGGTTCTTTGCTTGATGATTTCCCCTTTGTTCTCAACACATTTTCAAGGGGAATAGAACCCATGTTTATTAGATTTTGCAGCAACTCTTTGCTGGGAGTTTTTCCTTTGCTTTTATGGCATTTTCATCCAAAATGGGTTGTTTGGGGTTCGATGATGCAGCTGCTCCTTCCTCGCTTTGTCCTCTTGATTTTAATGTCGATATTGTGGTGAATGGGAGTTGTTCACCTTCTATCATTGCAGCTGGTCGTTGCTCAATTTTCTTGTTCATCTTGGCACCCCTTCTCATCAAGAAAGGGGCTGTTGACTCTCTGTTAAATGCTATCACACTTGTGGTCATTCAGTATTGATTTCTAGCTTGTTTTAGCCTTTAAACTTTGGGTTTAATGGTTGTGAAAAACTGCTGCAATTTGGTGATTGTTCAGTGCATGATTCTTACGATTCTTAAGCGCCTATTTTTGGGTTTTGAATCTATTAAATGCTGCAGCTTTTGTGGTCATCTATAGTTGATTTCTATTATGTTCTAGCCTCTTTATGGCTGTCACAATGCTGTGATTTAGTGATTGTTTGGTGCGTGCTTCTTATCATTTAGTGGCTCTTAACATCGGGTTTTAGAGCTATCACTTACTGCACCATTGTGTTTGCGCTTGTGGCTTGTTGCTAATCGTTACTTGGCTTTTCACTTCGGATTTTAGAGCTGTCATCCTGCGCCATTTCATGATTGTCTGAGACTAGTTTCTAACTGTTCTTTAGCTTTTAATCTCGGGGAGTGTTGATTTGGTATTCACGGTTGGATACCCATACTTGATCCAGCATTCTCATAAGTTCTACATCCTAGTCCATCAATTTAGGCATCCTGCACGCAAATACATCACTCAGGACATTCAGCATATTGGTCATTCATCTTAGGTTGTGCATGCTAAGCCATCATCTGAGGCATTTTGCCTAAGCGTGTGCATGAGTATCCGATAGGGTAGGTTCCAGGTAAACTCTAATGAGAACATGATAGGTTTTGAGTTGAAAAATGAGGAATTGGTTAAAATAAATTCTGATTCCGATTCTATTAAACGTGTGCACGGGTACCAGTGCACACCCCTAATTTTGCCCACATGCCCCCCATTTTGGAATTTTACAATCTCTCAAGCGATCTGATTACATGTGCCTGATTTCGGTGGGGTTTGGGATTTCAATGTACTTGAGTGCACAAATATAATGGGGCGGATAGCGTGAGAGAGAGATGTGACAATGGATGCTTGTAGCCAAAATATAGTGAAACCCTTTACTTTTCTGCACGTAGACTAGATCATGTAATGACATGTTAGGGCACGTGATCTTGATTTTGGACCTAAGATTCGAACCTCGATCTAGGAAACAATTGGGCGATTTAAAATGTGCAGGCAAATAAACAACTTAGATATAGGGATGGGTACCGATATCGGGCGTGTCGATTGGCTTGCGAGCCTTTCGAAAGTAACAAGACCCCCGAACCTAAACTGTTGTTCGAGATAGACAAATAAAGACCTAGGAGGTTAGTATTATGCTCCTCTAGGCAAAAAATAGGTTTCTAATCGACCTTAGGATTAGTCCTTAAATGATTGGTGGGAACTCCAAAAACCCAAACATGATTAAGGTCCCAAGTTAGGTCTCGTGCCCACCTATAACCCCTGGGGCTTCCTCTAGGCGGAACGATTTCCAGTCCGACAATCGAGATAATTCAAGATGACTCGGCATTTGCATGACAGCTCTGAGATGAGAAATGGTTAGAAGAACATTAAATAGGATTGACTAAGTGGGAAGTGGTTAGAAGAACACTAAGTAAGTGTGGGGGCTTGTTTGTTATGGGTTGCTGAGTAGTTTACATGTGCAAACCATGCATTAGTACTCTTAAATGCTTGCTCCTATTATATAGGGGTGGGAGCTCCAAATTTGTGAGAACCTTTGCTCATTTCTGGATTATAGACATCCTTGTGAGGTTTTTTCTTGATTCTTGAAAGAACTTCTGCACTTATCGAGTTTATCTCATGGCATTCAAACAACCGAAACTTATCACCTTAATGGTGTGGCGTTTCTTTTCTTCGTAGTTTTGGTTTGTTCCAGATCTTGGTTATGGGTCAAGGCTCAAACTCTTGTCTTCTTGTTCTTGGGGTTCTAACCATCCTTGTTCCGGGCTTCATCGCTGTTGTCAGTGGGGGTCGTGTCACAAGCCCTCAATTGCCTCTTTAGATGATCTACGATGTTGAAAGACTTTAATATTCCTTTCTCGCAATATATTTGTCTATATAGATCGAGAAAGCCAGCTTGTAGTAAAAAGCATCAATGCTTTTTTTGCACCTCTGAGTAATCGGCCTAGAGAGCACCTCACTCCAAGTAACAAAATATTTAGTCTTGTACCATTGATAACGGGGCAGCTAAAGAGAAAATGATCATTGAATTCCATCTAAAAATAATAGAATTCCCAATATGAGTTCATGGAGGAAGACCATGTAGCAAGGCTTGTTTTAGTAGGGAGTATATCAAGGATAGTAAGCCAGCTTATGGAAGCAACTCTTGTAATATGACTCGTAAATTAGTTGATTTTGTGACGTCTGAAGGTCATTTGATACAAAGTTCATTCCAAATATCTGCAATTTTTAACCTTGACTTCTTATTCCATAAATGTGTCCATGGAAGTAAGTGCTATTGATTCTTGTAGCCTGTGCAGTGAAGGAATAATGCCTTAGTCCCGACATCTTGGCCAATTCCATGAAATGTTCTTGTATACAATGGACAACTTCGCGTTCTATGAATAGAAGGGAAGGTGTTCCAAGCCTTGTGGGAAAGCAACATATAGAGGTCCTTCAGTTGACCATCTATTGAACCAGAAGGAGATGAAATCTCTTCTGTCCACTTTACATGAAACAAATTGAAATACCACGTCCTTAAGCTTGAGCATCTTTTGCCAGTTCCAAGAGCAAGAGGAAGGAACTAGGACAACTCATATAGTTCAAAATTTTAATAGATATCTATGTGCCCAAGCAATCCAAAGAGATCTATAGGTGGTGAGGTGGTTTCTTGTATTACATAGAATATTGGCCTTGTTCCAGGTGATCAGATCCCTGATCCTTAATCCTCCATCACTTTGAGGGCAATATAGGCCTCCGCATTTGACTTTAGCACCTCAAGCTAAGCCTTCCTTTCCTTAGCACATGTCTGTTCTATGGCGCCTTAATGATTATCTTGGGAAGGATGAAGTGCATACACCAAAAGTGGGGCATGTCTCAGAAGATTGAGATAATTAGTTGCAATCAACCCATATAAGAAAGTGAGTGAAAAATCCAATTGCAGACCCTTGCAGTTATCTTGTCCACTAGTTACCAGCAATGTTGATTCTTGAACCTTGTTGATATTAGGAACAACCCCATATATCTAAGAGGAAGATAATTTCAGCTAAAGTGGGATAACCCAGCTAACTGATGGGCTTTATCTTCAGGAATGCCTGTCACAATTTGGTGGAGTTAAATTGAAGGCCAGACATCATATAGGAATTCTTGAAAATAGAAATAATAGTCTTATAGGATTGCTCCATACAGTTAGTGAAGATGAGAGTATTATCCGCAAAGTTAAGCTGTGTAAAACCAAGTTTCTTACACTTGGGATGATATCCTAATCCTCCTAGTCTAACTTTTTTATTCAATAGCTAAATGAGGGATTGCATGGCTAATACAAAAATGTTTGGAGAAATGGGATCGCCTTGGTGAATCCCATTTTGGCTCTTGGAAACCTTCAAGAGAACCATTGATAAACACATAATACCAGGGCGAAGCAATGCATCCTTGGATCCAGTTAGCATAAAAAACTAGAAATCCAACAACAGTCAATAAATATAGGATGAATTTCCAGTCGAGAGAGTAAAAAAACTTTAATCACAGTTTGAGGAGATATCCTTGCCCGATGATAATTCTATACCAGCTCATAAGCTATGAGAACGTTGTTAGAGATGGTTTGACCTTTAACGAAAGCCACTTGACTCCCACTAATCAAGTGAGGGAGTACATCTTTCATTCGTTATTCTAAGAGTTTCAATTTGCACTTGTAAAGAATGTTGCAATAGGATATAGGCCTAAAATCATCAATATGTGTTGTGATTTCTTTTTTTAATTTCAAAACCAAAAATGTTGTATTAACTTGCTTTCTCGATGAGCCAATCTAGAAGAAGTAAATGATAACATCCATGACTGATTCGTGCAATATCGACCAGGCATTCTTAAAGTAATTTGCATTAAATCCATCAAGCCCAGTAACCGTGTTGGACTTTAGAGAGAGAAAAAAAGTGTTCTTGATCTCTTCTCGTGTCACTTTAGCCATAGAGAAGCTCAAAACATAGGTTGGATTAGGCTTTTTCAAGATGGAGGTGAGCTACTCTAGAAAAGAGTGTGGCTGGATCAACCTTCCCCGGCAAATCTATTGTAAAGGATTTAACTTAATTTTGATATCATATTAAATTTATAGTGAGCTTAGAAGAGACTGAAAATCTCCACCTATAAATCTCAACCGACCGATGGAAGCACTTGAGTTACTTATACTTTAAGAATTACTTTTTACATATTGGATTAGAATTCTAAATCAAACGAATTTATTCAATTCTATTTGGCTATTTGGCTAGGATGCCAAATACTAAAAATTCTACTAGTTGAGATTTAATGCCAGGTTCAACATTAATTAGTGAATTGATCAGTGGAGGTGCGGGTCATATAGAAATGGTATTCCATTTTCTTTTAGATATATTATCTTCACTTAAATACTTGCAAATGGTTAATCGTAATGCTTGTATTACAGGATTGTTTCATCAAACTTACTCAGCAAAGAGCAAGTGAAGAGATAAAGGATTATTGATATCTCTAATAACAATAGGATAATACGTTTTGGTATAGTGAGAACAAATTAAATATATTTTAATTTTGAATAATTTCTTTAATACTCAAACTGCAAAAATCATGAAAAGAATAAAATAATCTTTCATATGCTAATTCTTCAACAATTAATTTTATAGGTCTCGTTTGTCTCCAACAAAATAAGAGGGCCTATATGTACCCAAAGCATATCAGTAAATGATTAGTTTTTTATTGATATATAGAATGTTCTAAGAGGGTGACTTAGTGCAATCCAATTAGTAGAAACACTGTAGAAGTGTGAAATCACCTCACTAATAAGGACAGTGTGCTTGTCTATTGATACAAGAATGATCTGCCATTCAGTATGGTTACAAATTATTATAGAATATTCTCTTTATAATAATAATATATAAACCCCCGATACTTTCTAATTCTACTTGATCCTATCCATTACTCCTTGCAAGTGCTGTGGGAGCTCTTGAACTTTGAGTTTGGACTGAAGTAGAATGAATCTTGGTGTAGAATGTTCCTTAGTGGGAGCATCAATAATTTTAGGGTAAATGACACTGTGATGCACGAACTTTGCCTCAATTCTCAATTCTACCACGAACTTTATTTTTTGTCGAAAATCGTCGGGAACTTTCAAATTTTTCCCACTTCTATCATCCGTCACATTTTCTGTTACTTTGCTCAACGGAAAAATGGATGACCGTTTGTGGACAAATATATCCTCATTCCATCTTCTTCTTTTCATCTCCCCGTTTTGCACTCATTCTCCTTCTTCCTAAACCAAAAAACTCCATTCTCATTGTCTCTCAAACGGAAACCCCCCCTCCCCCCAACCAGGCTCTTAAGTCAGTCATCACCGCCCTCAGGACCGATGGTGAAGGGTCCACACAAAAATCGGACAATGGTTATCCGAGTACCTCGACTCCTCGGCCGACTCGAGGTGCATATTCTCCAAGGACAGCAACGCGATAAAGGACATCAAGAGACTGCATGGTTTCTTAAGGATGAAGAGCAGGAATAAGCCGTCCAACGCAGATTCAGGGCATAACGATGGATAACTTAACCCTCTATCAGCATTAAATCTCCAAGCTTTTTCCTTGATTTTAGTTCTGGATTTTGGTTTGATTCAAATTTGGGCAAACATAGGATGAAGTTTGCATTGTATACCACCCATTCATACACAACCATATTTTTCCAGACAGAAATTGGAATCATAGGAGATGGATTGCTATAAAAAGGAAGGATTTCTTTTATTTTAGTTATGGAGCTTCGGTGGATAACATGCATTGTAAGACATGGCAATTTTGTGTCCGGTGATTTATCTGATGCTGTTGCGGTTGATGATTTGAATCCGTTGGCTTCATCATCACAAGCCTTCTACCAATCCTTCAACTAACCCACCTCTGGCCCTTGCACCAATCTTCCACCAATTTTTCAAGCAAAACTTCAACGAACTGTCTATTCATGAGGGCAAAGATGGAATATTCATAATAAGAGAGGGGTAATCTTGTCCTTGCATCCAATTTTAACAGACATTTTCCTCTTCCGTTGAGCAAAGTAATGGAAAATGTGACGGATGGTAGAAGTGGGAAAAATTTGAAAGTTCCCGACCATTTTCGACAAAAATTGAAGTTCGTGATAGAATTGAGAATTGAGACAAAGTTCGTATATCACAGTGTCATTTACCCATAATTTTATCATTAGTGCTTATAAATTGAATAATGAGTTGATGATGAGGGACAAGCTCGCAGACAAAATGATAGTCGATCTTGATAAGTTTCGCTCGAGCATGAAAAATGATTCTCCATTACATAGATTGCGGAGAGATAGTCATGCTTAAGGACTAGAAGAGATTGGTAATGAACACAAGTTCTTGTAGTATTGATTATATCAGTTCTGCAATTGTGTTGCC
Organism: Lagerstroemia fauriei; assembly: GCA_025802135.1. Taxonomy (NCBI): domain Eukaryota; kingdom Viridiplantae; phylum Streptophyta; class Magnoliopsida; order Myrtales; family Lythraceae; genus Lagerstroemia; species Lagerstroemia fauriei. Next base: position 7,028 of record JAOYND010194819.1, read on the forward strand.
AAGACTCTTGTGCTCAGACTCCATGCTCAAGCAAGTAACAATGCACTATTTGTTTGAACTTTAAAAGAGTAAATTGGAGATTAGGAAGATCGCAAAACCCTCTAACTAACCACTAATCATCAAGATTGCTAGTCCAGTCAACGTTGCAGAAACCATGAAGTGCAGACTTCGGATCCTGTCAAATACACGAACCATAGGTAATCATACCCTTCAAATAGTACTGGATTTGCTTACAGTCATCTAGTAAGTAGTAGAATGTTTATGCATGAATTGGCATATATGTCAAGCAACATAAATAATGTCTGGCCTAGTAAGCATTATATATCAAAGAGAGTTAACGACTTGATGGTAAACAAAGAGATCAAGTAAAGGATCACCATCAAGCACAAACTGTTGAGACCCAAATCTAATTGGTGTAGAAGACAGCTTATAATCCAACATAGTTGTGCGATCAAGAGTGGAGTGAATATACTTGGATTGAGTTAGAAATAAACCCTCACTATCATTAAGCACTTTGACAATGAGGAAGAAATGAAGTGACCCCATGTTCTTTATGGAGGATTCCTTACGTAGTGAGTCTAGCAGGGTGGTGAAAAGTGCACTAAGTGAATCAGTAAGATTAATTTCATCCACAGAGATCATGATAAAAATCACAAAATCGTATGTACACAATATAAATGATGAAGTATCTGCTACAGTGCTAGTAATGTGAAGCATTAGTAGAGTTAAGATGAAAAACCATGCTCATGGTACTTGCTTTATGTCATACAAAGATCAACGCAATTTGCAGACAAGATTAGGCTTCGTAGGGTCTATAAATCCTAGCGACTGATGCATATAGACCACTTTATTCAAGTGTCCAAGCTGGGGGGAACGCAGTTTTAACTCGCTGATGAATAGGTCACTATAATGAGGTGGCAATAGAAAGGACATCATGCACAAATTGTAACCGGTTTAATAACAGGTTGAAGTTTTCATCATAGTCAATACCTTTTTATTGAGTAGACCCTCGTGCTACCAATTTGGCCTTGAATTGTTCTATTGAACCATCTTGTTTTTATTTTACTTTATACACCCACTTTTAGCCAATAACTTAACAATCTGATGAAGGCGGAACAAGGTCTCACGTATTATCAACAAGTAAAGCAGTATATTCATCATACATAATAACAATACAACATGGATTCTTACAATGATAGAGACAACATATGGATGTCTAGTAATAGAGAATCTACACAATAGTAACAATCCACCTGTGCTTTAGTTATGATGCGATTTGTCTATTGAGGGGATCAATAACTCTAATGTCATACATAGGTAAAACTTGTGAGCATCATATATTATGCACGTCAAACACTAGACTTACCTCTGAAGGAGTATTTTTTTTGCAATAACGATGAATATGGTGATGGCAATGAGAGAGAAATAGGGTTGAGAGATTTAGGAGAGCTAGAAGTGGTAGCCGTAGGGGGCACCTCAAGAGAGCTTCTTAAAACAGTCACATCAATTGCTCGAGTTTCATATGGAAAGTGTTTGCTCATAAAACACGATAGTGTGGGCAATGAAGGGTCCATTAGAGGTGAGGTCCAAACATCAATATCCATGATTATTAGATAGATAACCAAGAAAAATGCATGGTCGTGAGCAAAACTCAAGCTTATTACTATTGTATGGACGACAATAAGGAAAACAACGACAACTAAAGACACTCCAAAAATTATAACTAGGAGGGGAACCATGTAGAACCTGGTAGAGGGAAAGAAAGAAAAGAGAACAAGTGGAAGATGATTTATAAGGAAAACAATTGTTTCAAAAGTAGTCTCAGAACACTAATGGCAAATGATAATGAGCTAGAAGTGTGAGCCCATATCCAAAATATGCGCATGCTTGTGTTCGTAGAACCATTCTCTTATGGTTTATGAGAACATGGGACAAGACAAATGATGCCATGTAAATTCATTGTGCAATTGATAGGAGAGACATTTTTAGCACAATCAGATTGAAGAGTTTTAATATTTAAATCAAAGAAATTTTCAAGTTGGAGCCGAAAAGCATGAAATATTTTGAGCTGATCGGATTGTGATTGCATGACAAAGAACCATGAGAATTTACTAAAAACATCGATAAAAAATGTATGCAATATTATTATCACGTATTAGATAAGACATATGTTGGACTCCAAATTAATGCCAATGTAGATCAATTCTATTGGAAAAGGAATTTTTATTCATGTTAGACGGAAAGGAAATTGGTAAATTTTACCAAGTTGAAAATATGCCTGACTTGCAAACTGTGACCGTTCTTTATAGTACAAAAAGAAGAACACACGACTCTTTGAATTGTAGGGAAAGATGGATGGTCATGGCGTTGATGCCATAGCTTAATGGATGTAGCGGTGGTAATAATGACTTGAGGAGAGATAGAACGATTAATTCTTAATTGTTGATAATAAAGCCCATATTAAGCATGTCGTAAAGCAGCTCATGATGGGTGTGTAAATCCTTTACAAAAAAAGTGTACGGCAAAATTCAAAATAACATGAACTACCCTTTGTAAATTTGGGTATAAATAGAAAATTCTTGAAAACTTGGGGTGCAGTAAATATTTGTTAATGCAAAACTGTTTGTAAGGGTGGAAAAAAGAAAAGATGCAGATGAGGTTACGGGTAACCTAATCCATCACCAATCATTGGTTGTCTAGGGTTAGATTGATTCTCTTGGATTTTCATATTTCAAATGTCAGAAGAGACATGGCAAAATAGCTCCCAAATCAATGCACAATTCCAACTTTTGCTACTGTGATTAGTTCCATAAATAACGTGTGCCTGATGAAGTTAGAAGTTTTGATGTAGATAGAGATAGTAAGCTGCAATATGACTATTTTGAGTACTTAATTAATTAACACATAGTATTAAAAATAATGTTGTGGCCCAATTTCTTTCTCTCAAACCTTCATGATTCTACATTCGATTTTATGGGCAGGCTTGCTGGGATTGAGAACCCGAGATGCTTGACGGACTTATGATTGGGCCTAGGTGAGTGCTATTGCACGACCCATAAGAACGCGAACGGCCGATCTAGAATAACCCAAGTGGGACATGTGACCTGATCCACCTAAATATCCTGACTCACATCTCCTCTCCTTCGGCCATTCAAGCCCTGTAATAGATTAGGGTTAGAGAGGTTCAAAAATTCTACGAGCCCCCATGGCCTCCACGTGCGATTGCTTGGCTATGACCACCATGGGGAAACATTTATTCTTCTACTGCAGCTTTTATCGGAGGTGAGCCTTCACTCAGCCTCGATAAAGGTGGATTGAATCGTGCTCGCATGTATGCCCTACGAGCATTGTAATTCAGTAAGAGCGCAGATAGGCCATCAGTAGCCATGTTTCCAATGATTGAAGCGTATGACGAAATCAACAACTCCCGTTCTTCACCCATTCTAGAGAGCACTCGGTCATTCAGCCTAGCTGTCGACTTGCTCTCTTCAACCTATACAAACCAAGTAGCAAGTTCCATCACATCCTTCAAGTAATTAGCCATCGTACAATATCCTTTAACTATGTCGCCATGCTACTGTTCAATAAACTCCTCCTGCTCATAGGTCGGTGAACCACAAACATTCCAGACTTTGGTGCATGCTTCTGCTGTGGAGTTCACACCCACCAGCTGGAGGTCAATATTTGTAGTGATCGAGACAAGTACAAACCTGAGGCAAAATTTTTTAGAAAACTTGATATTGTTGAAATTTTAGGTTATCTGACACAATTTCCTTTGTGCCCTATTTTACGGTGAATGTCAAAGGGAGAGCCATGATCAATTCATCGGCATTACCAAGGAGTTTGTAAGAATGCAAAAGAGGGATCATTATGCTCTTTCACAGCTCTTTCATAGGTAGTAATTCTTTCCATCGAGTTTAATTGAAATGGCTGGAAATGTATTAGGTAAAGTAGGTTGAGAAGTATTAGAAGATGTCATAGGATCGAAGAACAGATGTCATTAATGGGCATTAGGGCTGTATTTTATCGTGGGTGGTTGATGATTGACTAAGGGATTTTAGGGCCAAGATATTAGGCGAGTTTTCTCAATTTTGAATTCTAATACCAATGAAAACGCTATAGAATTGTGAAATCACCACAACAATAAGCATAGTCTGCTTGTATATTAATAAGCTAGATATCAACCCGTGCTATGCACATAATTATCAATCGTATAGTCAATTATAAATTCATACTACTATTATTTTATAATAATATTTTATATCATTTTAAAATTAAATATTAATCTCTATAATATTATTAAATTTTTATAGAATATGTTATGAATAAATATAAATAAAATGTATAATTATAATTTTAAATGCAATTATAATCTTATTATTAATTTTATGAATTCATTCCATTTACCTTAGAAGTGAGAAACTATATCACTCCTCCCATATAATATAGAAGAAGGAAGTTTTGAAAGAGAAAAAGTACATCAAAACGACCCTTTAGAGTCATAGAGTAATAAAATAGATGATGGCCTAGCGCCCAGTATGGTTCAAGTAATTACAAAATATTCTCAGTATAATAATATTGAAATCCCTTATACTTTATAACTCTACTCCATCCTATCTACTACTAGTGATGAAGTTTCTCTTTTCATGTGCATGAGTCGACTAACTAATTTCATGTGCCAAAACACTGAAATGGTTGGCCCACAAAATAGGTTGTTATCATGATGCCCCACAGCAAAAATCCTAACTTCATCTGTTCATCTAACACGCTCAAGATTTGTGAATATTTATTCAACTGGCATTGTAAAATAAAGGGAAGCAATTCTTGTTTTGAATACTCAAAAGACTGTTGCAACTAGAAATTTTGGCTAATGGACATCTCTTATCTTTTTTCGAATGTGTTACGGAATTCGGAATGGGGTCCCTCAGGAGGTCATCCTCCGTCTTCTACTGCCTGCCTTCCAGTTAGTCCGTTGTAATCGTCCCTCCCTGTGCCGTTGGAACTGCCATCAACTGCCCCCAATTTCTTTGGGCTTCAACCGTCTGGCGGTTACCTTGCTTCTGGGCTTGGGCTTAGGATAGGGAGTCTTCGGCCTCTGCTTCTGAGGCCTATTTCCTCAGTCTTTTTCTATCTTCGGGCATGGGCTCATACTAGGCTTTGGGCCACCGGGGCCCGTAGCCTAACACTTGCCCCCGAAGCCCTCTGGCGCGAAGAGGCAACGGATGGGGCTTTACGATGTGGGCGTGACTCTTCGTTTTCCTGCAAAGTAGGCGATTGTTGCTTCGCCAATCGTCATTAAATGTCATCTGACATCAAGCAGTAATTGTGTGTTCTCGTGAACTGATGTGCTATTCAAAAATCGCCTTTCTGTCATCGTTGATCTGAATACTGCGTGCTTCTGTGATTTCCAGTTCTTGTTCTTCAAAATATCTCAGTGTCGTAGACAGCTGGCTACAATGGCGGCATCCAACCCTAAAGGACTTGTCGGTAAGCCTCCCGCTCATCCTCTTCTCTCTGATAATCGAATGCATCGTGCTAAGTTCAAGCAAGCCTTGTCATTAGCCGGCTTAGGGGATGAGTTCTGCCCTAGATGCCCAGGACCAAGAGAATCCCCGTTATCCCCTCGTCCTGGGGAAGTCGTGGTACTTCCCGAGCAACTGGTTGCAGGTCTTCGGTGGCCGTTGGCCCTCGATATGGTGGAACTGTGTGAGGACTTAGGTGTTGCGCCTTCACTCTAATGTTATGGTGCAAAGAGAAGAATCTGTTGTTTTCCCACAGGGTTTTTCAGTATTTTTATCGGTTGAATGCGGAGGATGAAGCCAGGTTCCGATACTTCACTCCCCTGTCTCCTATGGTGCAAGGGGTTCTAGTGAAGGGAAAAATGGTGTCGAACTCGGAATGGAAGAAATCGTTCTTCTTTGTGAAGGATAAGAGGCCATGGGTATGGAATCTCGCTTCGCAAAAGGACGAAGATTCGAAGGACACGTTGTTCGAGGCTGAGGCGGTGACAGTAGACGTTTTGGAAAGAAAGGCGAAGCGGGGTTGGTTCTTGCGCTTTGAGGATATAGTAGCAAATCAGAACTTGCAGAAACATGGACTAATGCTGCCTGATTCGAGATCATTGCCATCGGTATAACTCTAATTCATTGTGTATTTTGTTTCAGATCCTCGTATCACGAACGCGAGCGTCGCCTTGATGTTTCGCAACTTGCAAGCGAAGCTCGAAGAGATCCATCACAAGTGTAAAGTTGCAGAGAGCTCGACGAACGAAGTCGTGGATACTTCTCCGCCGGTCGGCGAGGCAGAGGGCCATGTTGGTGGGCTGCCCGAACCAAAACCTAAGAAAAAAAAAAAAGAAAGATAACTTCGGGACCTGCATCATCAGGATAGTCGCTGAGGAGATCCCCTAGGTTGCAGTCGCTGAGGAGATCCCCTAGGTTGCAGTCGCAGGTTCGATCGCAGCCTTCTACCGACCCTGCTGAAGTAGAGCTCTCTGATAGCGAGGAGACTCACAGCAATTTCTCTGGAGTGCTGCATAGGGCAAGGAAAAATGAAAAGGGAAAAGGAATTTTGGAATTTGCCAATCAAATAAAGGCAAGAAATGATCATGTGGATGGAACTTTAGACATAACTGGCAGTGCTGCTAAGATCGTGCAGCATAGTTTTTTTTATCCTGATGTGTTGCAAAAACTTATTGGGCTGGTTGGGAATCTATCAGCAAGGCGTTTTGATGGTGAATCGCGGCGGATACATGCTGATGCGTGTCTGAGAAACCTTGCTGCGGTAATTGATTGGAGGTTTTGAGATGCGCTTTACTAATGCTGTTCTTCTTTGTTTGTCTATCTGAGGCTGTGTACATGCTCGTGTTTGTAGGAATTTTTATCATTTTGTGAGATCATTAAGGTATGGTCTTCCGAAGGTGACGAGGTTGCCCGCCTGATGCTGCAATTATCGGAGGCTAGAGAGAGAGAGAAATCTTGGAAGCTAAAGCTGGACGCTTGCTTGGAGGACAGCCGGGTCTTAGGCTTGCAATTGCAGGCGGAGAAGATGGAGGCTAATGCGTTAAAAGCCCGACTGGGGGGTCGCTGAGGAGGAACTGTCAAAGTCGAAGACAAACTGGGAGCGACAACTAGGAGAAATACTCGCCCAGACCAAGGAAGATCAACGCAAAAGGGGGGAAGAGGTCGACACTGCCTTGGCTGAGGCAAGAATGAAAGCTGTGGTTGACTTCAAATTATCAGAGGAATTTCAATAGTGCATCACTGCTTAGGGTTAGGACATGATGGTTACTATGCTATCAAAGGTCAGGGCTGAAATCCAGAAAGTATCTCCTGGATTTCCCGTAGGGCAGCTTGACAGCTTGGAGTTGCTACGCCTTTGGGAGTCAGTGGAGTTGGCCTCTTCCCCTGCTGGTGCTCCAGGTCCTCTCCCTGCTCCTGGTGACGTTGTTACCAGCCCAATTGCGGAGGAGGCAAATTCGCAGGTTGTGGCTAAGTAGTATTGCCTTAATTTTCCTGTAGAACTACTGTGTAGGTCTTTGGTAGGATCGTAGGTAAGTTGATAATTTGGTCAGTGTGTTGCTCGTCTATGACAGACATCTTGTGATATTGAAGAGGTTTTGACGTTGGATGGTAAGCTTTAAACTTGGATGGTAAACTTTAGACTTGAGGCATGTGTATTGTTGTTACTTTTGTGGTGCTTGTTTCTTTGTTGCTGTATCTGCATGCATCTGCGTTTATGCTACAACAGTCTCAATCGACGAGCCCAGCTTGTGAGTGGCACTTATAGTTAGCATCTGCATGATACTTAGTTAGCTCGCGAAGGGATTGTTACAAGCCAACTTTCCAACATATTATGACTTGTATGACTGTAGTTGTATAACTAGCCCCCGACTCTCAGGGAGCGGAGTGTTAAGGAGTAGCCCTGAGAGGAAAAGGTGGCGTAGGGCGCAGGGAGGATAGTAACAGGTATTGGCTGCTAATATGGGTACATCCGTTCATAAGGATAACCCCGCGGGGATGCGTCTCGAGTTCGGGAGGTTTACCGCCGTCGGGGGGTGCACTAGGTGGGGATGCGTCCATTGTATGTGGGATTCCGCCACCACGCTGACGAAGTTTGAACGCTCGTGTAATGAGGTACTTCATCGTGAGGGTTGCTCGTGGGGATACGTCTCAACAAGGTGAGGGATGCCGCCATTCGGACAAGGTCGAATCTCCGTGGAAGAAAAAAAGGAAAGGGTATGCCAGTGGAGAGAATTATGTTAGACATCAACCCATAAGCCATATATTGATAAGTAGTTTAGACGTAATACTGTGGCTTGAGAACATAGTAGTAGAACAGGTACGGTCGACAGGAAACATTGAAGACAATTTCTAATAGTAGAATGGCTTGATAACATCGCCATTAAAGGTGCGAGGTAGCATAGTGCCATCAGAGCTTTGCAGGACGTACGTGTTGCAATGTGGTTCAACAATGACTTTGTACGGTCCTTCCCATTTTTGCTTGAGCTTTTGATGCCTGGCTTGGTCGGTGAACTGGTGGCGTCGCAATACATAATCCCCAGCAGTGAAATGTTTGTCTTTCACTCGTTTGTTGTAAAAGCGAGCTACAGACAATTTGGCTTTGGTCATAGTGTGCTGGGCCTGGAGGCGGCGCTCCTCAAGGAGGTCAAGCTCAAGTGCCCTTGCTTCCTCATTATCAGAAGGCTTCATGTGTTTGCGGAGGGTAGGTAGACCAATTTCCGTAGGTAAAACAGCCTCTGTCCCGTAAACCAAGGAATACGGAGTCTCACCAGTTGCTTCTCTGGGGGTAGTGCGGAAGAACCGTAGCACATTGTCCAATTCATCCAGCCAGCTGCTCCCCAAGGCAGCGACGCGAGTCCTTGGACCATGCAAAAGGACTTTGTTCGCGGCTTCGACCTGGCCGTTTGTTTGCAGATGAGCGGCAGAAGTAAAGCGGTGGTAAATATGCAAGGCATCACAGAATTCTTTGAAAGCTTTCCCTGTAAATTGTGTACCAATGTCGGAGATGATTACCTGGGGAATGCCAAACCTGTAGACAATGGCATGTTGAACAAACTTCCTCGCAGCGCGATCCGTAACAGCCAAATTTATTAAATTCATTCAAACTCGATCAGTTTTATTTGAAAACTCGTAAATAATTTTTGAAATATTTA